>JASTWK010000506.1:0-128601 GCA_030770225.1 Temnothorax unifasciatus | reverse complement strand
AATCAATACTTCTTTGAACATGAATTTTAACATGTACTGAAAAGCTTAATCTATTGAGAGAGATGTGAAACACATGTTTCACTAGAAGTAAATAACATTCTCACCTTTGAGGGCAGTCCACAATAACAGGTTCTCAAATTTGCGTTTGCCTGCTAGACCACTAAAGCTATATTCACTACCAACAGCATTAGTAAAAATCTGCGCCATCAATTTCATTGCAGATGTCCTTTCCAATAAAGGATTTTTGGAGACATATGAACTCAGATAAATGGACTGAAAAGAAAAAAAGTATTAAGTTTCATAAATTAAACTTAATGAAAATTAACAAATTAAAATCAGTCTCAGTTACTACACAGGATATTACACTTTTAATTCAAGTAGGAAAGCATACATACTGTGCATGACAAATTATCTTCATCTTGTAAAAATGTCTCCATTTGAGAAACTTCCCTTGAAGTCTTCAATGGAAGAGTTGGCATGCCTTTAGGTTTTGACAATACTTTTTCATTTGGCAGTATATGTATAATTAGTTTTGCCACATTGCTTGAAACCGTTTCAATCTTTCCATTCAGTTCTTTAAGTAACTTCAGCACATCTTTTTCAAAATCTGAAATAAAGATGTATCAAAACATCAGTTTAAGTTAATCAAATGAGAGAGAGAGAGAGAGAGAGAGAGAGAGAGAGAGAGAGAGAACAATAAAATTTAATTATGCAAAGGGAAATAGAACATACCTGAAAAATATGATTTATGCAAAGATTGCACTTCTTTTACAGGTGAAAAAGACAGCTGCTCTCTTACTTTCTTTATATTAGAGTCTTTGCCTAAGATTTCTGTGTTCTGAGCAAAATCATCAGATAGGAAATTATTTTGCTCATCTTTATGTCCAGATGACAGTGAATGTCGTGCAGCCTCCCCTTCTTGCACAAAAGATTGTGAATGTTGCGAGGCGTTTCCTTGTTCAGGTGAATGTGAATCACGTTTAGTCTTCCAGTTGGAAGAAATACTTTTCACAGGGAGCGATATCTTTTGTTCCATTTGCTTCTTTCGTTCTAGAAGTTTCGCCCTAAGTTCCGCTGTAGATGAAGCATCAGAACCCCTGTTCTTTCTCACTATCCTCATGGCCTTATCATTCTGATCTTGCCTATTGGAAGTATTGACCTCACAAACTTTCACAACAGACTTCACTTTTGGTTGAGCATTGAATCGAGAAAATCCTTTACCTTTGCTTGGTAAAGCAATGTTTTTAAGAGGAGCTATAATCTGTTTCTTTGGAGGAGGTTCATTTTCATCTTCAGATGAAAGTATCGTTTTCCGCACTCTTCTTCTGCGACCCCTTCCAAGTTCCTTCTCAGTTTCATAAGAGGAATCATAGAGTCTATTTTTAGCACCTAGATGAGCAGTCAAGTAATCAGCTAGAAAAGAAAGAACAATGAATGAGACACAGTGAGCAAAAGATAAAATAATAGATGCTATGCTGTTGTTGATACAAACCATAAGATGATTTTATTTCGCATGGTAAAAGAGTCCATGAATTATCATTAGGTGGTGGTGTGTGATTCTTGATCATTTTGATAATTTCATGTTCAGTGAAAGATTCAGGAGGCCAATAGCATTGATATGTGTTAGTCTCTTTTTCAAACAAAAGCCATTTACTGCTTGCCACCTCATAATATACATCATCAGATTCATCAGGGTCAGAAGATTCTTGAACAAACTTGACAACAATAAACTAAAACAAGGAAAAAGTATATTAGTTGCAAAATACAAATCTTGACACATTCAGTACAAAGCAAAAACATATGATTATGCGCTGAATAAGTTGACTAAATGTGAAATAAACAAAATTTCATAAAAAAATCAAATATTTACATACATGTCTATTGAAGTGTATCAACACAATTTGAAACTGAAATTTAATACAGAAGTGGAGTAGAATGTAACAATGGTACACATAAAAAACAATCACCATCCTTCATAAGCCAACACTTTCCAAATACATCTTCTAGAGAGAAAGATTCACGAATATCATTGATTCCCCATACTTTCATAATGCCTAGCTGTGATGAATTCATTGGATAAGTGTAGAAATCATCTGAGTGATTAAATTGCCTACCAATGAGGATTACAGTATTCCTTCCTCTGCTAATTATGTTTTCTAGTATAACAACAGTCCCTTCAGTGGTCATAAAGCAAGAGTCCTTCTCACCAATCTTCAAAATAATGTTGTTGATACAAATTTCTCTAAACTGCTGACCAGGTTCTATCTCATCAGGATTTTCATGACGATGCAAAAGTTTAATTGAGTTATCTTTCTCATTCAATAGCACTTCTACTTTGTTGGTCTGTTCTGAGACTCGTTGAGCAATTTGGTGAAGTGGTAAATAGCCTGTCTTCAGCATTTGCTTGATTGTCTTTAAGGCATTTTCATATGGGAAAGCACTAAACGATTCGAGATTTCCATGGTCTCTACATTCATGGACTAAGTGCTTTAAGGCGTGAACATTATATGATACAAAATGCTCTCCATACACTTGTACAGCATGATCAATAAACGTATTTATTAATATTTCTGCCTCCTCATTGAAAATTGGCAACAAATATGAGCTAGCTAATATGTACATAGCACACTGAAGAAGAAGAAACTGATTGTAAAGGGCTGGATCTAAATGATCTCTGAATACAAGCATTGCATCATATAACAAAAAACGTCGAAGCTCAGTGGCTTTATATTTGTACCAATCTTCAAGATTCCTGGGCTTCCTGTTGAAATCTTGCGGACAAGTGGATTTCAGCTGATGCAAAATAACTGATATATTCTGCATCGTATCTCTATCCAAATTCCATGGTCCTTCCCATGTAAATAGTACTTCAAGAAATCTCTTAAAAACTCCTTCATACACTAAATGCATAGAATCCAGTCTAAATTGTGATACCATACCGATTCCTACGAGTTCCAAAGGCGAATGGCCAGTATGATGAAGCCGGTCCACTTGGTTGACATATAACTCATCACTGCGAGGTTGACAGTCAATACCAACATTTGCAAAATGAATTCGCCTCTCTGCATAAGCACCTACAACTGTGCATTTCTCACATGCACCATATCCTGTATGTCCAATGCAACACTTGACGAGAGAACGAGCAGGAGCATCAAGAATAAAATTTCTGATGGAGAAAGGGTATTGAACACCATTATAGCTGTAACCATTATTTTGTAACTCTTCTATCTCTAGAATAAAGTCTCCTAAAAACAGATCAACATCCCTTGGATCTTCTCCATAATGAATTGCAATGATGAAAGGATTATTCAAGGTTCCAACTAGTTTACCCAAGATAGGCCAAAACTTTTTCTTAGAGTGAATACTGCTCTTAAATAATGGGAGCCCATCTATATTCACATCAATGGAGATAGAACCTTTTTGCTGAAGATAAGAATCCAACTGATACTTGTTCAAACTCTTCATGATACCATGATACCACATTAAATGATCTCCCATATCTTGGACATCTGCTTTTTTATTAGTACTTAGCAAAGTTTTGTAACTCTTTGGCATTCTCTGAAATATTAACGATAGTCTACCTAACAATTCGTCAAGTTTTCTCATCGACGAGACACCACCACTAAGGGTCCACTGACGAATAGATTCTATAATATAATCTTCCTTCTCTTCCTCAGTAAGGTTTTCACCAACTCCTATTTCACTGTGAGATGATGCTATATCTGATTCATGATCACTATCACCAACCAGCTCATCCACATTCATATTCTCTGGCGCGCTGTAGACGTCACAATCATCCTCAGTGACAGTAATATTATCTTCCATACCTTGATCATTTTCAAAGATACTGTCTGAGTTACTGGTACTTGAAAAATTTTCATTTTCTCTTTCATTTTCACTCTCAATGTTACCACTGATATTACTACTATCACTGGCAGGACTGTACCGAAGCAATCGTTGTCGCAATTCAAGAAACGCCTCTCGATTTTGAACAGCTGTAGCAGCCCTGCGTCTAAAAGTTTTTCTGCACTGATAAACACAAACAGTTTATAGTACATAATCAGAACACCTCACGAAAATAATTTAAAATGAAATCCACGGGCTAATATATTACAAACGCTCCTGTTAAATAATAAGTACATGTATCAAATTAATCTATCAGCTTCAAAGGAGGCTAGGCTGACAGGTTTCGTCCGTAAATCGCTAATAAAATTGATAATAAAATAAACAATACAAGTTGAAAAGTCCACAAAAAGATTACTAGTGAACAAGAGACATTCCTACTCAAAAGCCGGCCAAACACAATCCCTAACCTCAACATTATGCCATGAACAGTAATAAACTACTTACATGAATATTTTAAATAATATTCATGTAGGTAGTGAAATAATTTAGCACGAGATATGCTTGAATTTGACCTTGTAACAAAAAATACTTGAACGATCGCGAAGTAGCATCAGGTATTTTACCTCTGAGGCTGAACTTCCACAGACATATACTTCTGTATTGCTTTCAAGACAAAATGTAAATATTTCTAAATGCAAGACCATGATCGAGAATAACTTACTGGTAATAGTTGAGCCATGGCAGTAAAACATTAAAAGTAGCATCCAAACATAACCAAACACAGGCCTCAAGAAGCAACAGGTCAATCAACGCCGGTGGAATGATTCCAATATGATTACCGTAAAGTCTGTAAATCAAATTCATGATACAAACACGAATATTTAAAAGAAAATATAAGTAAGAATAAGGATAAATTAAAGTCTTGAATTGATATAACTGTAAAATCTTGTACCGCGTGCTCACGCTCCCGCGGATGATCTACGGCGTTTCCTCGCGATCGGGCGAGTCGAGAGATCAATTACACTGTAAATGTCTGATTTATTATTGCAAGCACAAATCACGAGATCGAGTCCCGAACAGCACCAGGAATATTACGAATAAATTATGAGATTAAGATGGCGAACACGCGCGAACCACGAAGGTACCGAGATAGCGAATGGGCGCGTTCAGCAGACCAAGCAGCTCAGTAGCAGTCGAACGTGATTGGCTCTTACTTTTAGAACCAACCAATCAACGCAGAGTGTTGATAAGACGAACTCAACAGTTGTGTCTGCTGAACACGGCCAATCTGAGTACAGCGATCCGGGGCCCGGCGGCGTAGCGAATATGTATGTACATATATATAAGTAGGGCGGGAGTTACTTACCAAATTCAAACGACTGTCGGCTGATCCAAAAAGAGTTTACATCTTCAGTCGAAAAACGTAATAGTAACATGTTTCGTACATGTTTATTTCAACTCACTGATTAATTTAATCACAATTTGCGAGCATTTCGAATTCTCACATTAATGATATTGCATCGATGTCGAATCGATGTCGAATCGACATGTTAGTATTTGTATGTATTTTTAAAGTAAAAACGCAAAGTAAATGAGAAATTCCGAGACATATTATTGAAATTAGGTATTTCCTCATGTCTAAACAATTGATCGAAAACACATCGAAATTTAGTTGAAATCGATCGTCGATGACCACTCGATCCCTTCGAGCTCGAATCGACGTCGATTCGAACAACCATTTCTCACTGGGATAGCGGCGATGTACAGAGATCGCGGAGAGAGAGTAAATAGGTAAATAGGTATGTACAAAAGATCGCAAACGCGGTTACGATAGCGGCGATGTACAGAGATCGCGGAGTAAATAAGTATGTACAAAAGATCGCGGACGCGGTTACGATAGCGGCGATATACAGAGATCGCGGAATTCGCGGATCGGTAGGCGTGCGGTGCGCGATCGCGGCGTGGTGGGCGCGGTATCGCAAGCTCGGACTGCGGTGGCGGTAGTCGCACGCGGCGCGGAAGCGTGATTATACGCAATATCGGGCGGCTAAGATCCTTAACGGAGACAGGGAAATACTCTCTATCTCCTGGCGCGTCGATTCGTGCAGGCGGGAGGCGGCCAAGACCCTTGGCGAGTAAGAGAAGGGCTCTCTTACCCTGATTTACTCCGGTGGCACAGGTGTTCGGATGAAAGATCGAGTCAACCGCCTAGATACTTCACTCGGCAGAGCCAGAGAAAACTCTCTAACTCCTGGTTGTTGGAATTTGTAGGATTGCGGGATCCGTCAGCAGCGGAGAACTGGTCGGGTCGGTTTGCTGGCTCACGGCGGAATCTAATTGTTGCTAACAATTCGGCGTGTTTTATACCCGCGGCGCGATGTTGGCGTGGCGGGGGTATACGCGACGGCAATCGCGAGCGCTGGGACGGTCGGGAGTTACGGCGTCCCGACGCCGCGATTGCGTTCGGCGGCGTTCGGCCGTTTTTGGCACCGCTCGGCGCTCCGAGTCGGTTACCGCGGTAAGTCCGTTCGCGGACTTGTACTCGAGATCGTGTACTAAAAAAGGGCACACCGTGCCTTGTCTCGCCCGACGGATGTTTGGCGGGCGGCATCCGGCTGATGCTCGCCGGGAATGATGCGTTTTCGGGGCGCATCGTTACAAACTTTTGCCATCTCGGTTTTTACTCTCAACATGTAGCTCTCAAAATACGAACAGCGAGTTTGACAAGCTGATCTCCGAAAGTAAAATAATGTCGTGTCAATTTGCGAGTAGGGTCTTGACAAGTTCGCTCGCCGAGAGCTGCGATTAATTCTCCGTTAGGTACTCTCAGGAGTATGTCCATTTGCGAGAATCAATCTCGAGAGTTACTCTCGAGAGTTTTTACTCGCAGGTGGACACGCACCATTATGACAATTTGAAGTGAGTAGTGCATTTTCAGGTCTTTTCTCTAAAAATTTGTATTCTGCCGTCGATATCTGTATCTTTTGATTTGTTATGAAAACTGCTCCGTTGACATTGGTGACAAATTTTAATGTTCATACGGGAGTAACAAACGGCAAGGTATTTATCTCCGCTGTGACACACACACACACACACACACGCGCGCGCGCGCGCGCGCACACGCACACGCACACGCACACGCACACGCACACGCACACGCACACGCACACGCACACGCACACGCACACGCACACGCACACGCACACGCACACGCACACGCACACGCCACGCACACACCGCACGCACACGCACACGCACACGCACACACGCACACGCACACGCACACGCACACGCACACGCACACGCACACACGCACACGCACACGCACACGCACACGCAGCACGCACACGCACACGCACACGCACACGCACACCACACACACACACACACACACACACCACCCATACCCATATCACTCGCTCGCACATACACACCACGCTGACCTAATTTCAAGGTCTAGCAGCGCCAAGTTTTTTTATAAGAAAAATTTATGTATTTTAATAAAATATTTTTATTTTGTATATTGTACTGTTACCTCTGTAATTTTTTGCGATTAAATATTTTATAATACATATATAAACTTTGTATTTAAATACCTTGTATTCCCTTGTTGGGTTTAAATATTTTAATAAAATATTTGTATTTTGTACTGTTACCTCTGTAATTCTTCATGATTCAATCTTTTATTCTATTGAAATAAACTTTGTATTTAAATATAAATAAAATTTATTAACCTCAAAAAGAACAGTAATATTATACCTCGAAAAAACTTAAGTAACAAGTGAAAGACGTAATCTTTGCATCTCGAAAAATACACTGAGAAAAAAAAATTGTTAATCGCAAGAAATATTTAGTCTGATACGTTCAACTAAACATTTTAGTTAGTTAACTAAATATTAGTTGTATCAACAATTTATTTCGTTTTTTTAATTAAGAATTAATTAATTCAACTAATGTTTAGTTAACTAACTAAAATGTTTAGTTGAACATATCGACTAAATATTTCTTGGGATTGACAAATTATTTTTCTCAGTGTATGTTCTCTGTAATTGGCGCTTGTATTTAAAGAGATATCATTTTTTTTGTAATTGTACAGATCGCTTGAAGCGTGACTTATCTTTGATGAGGTAACGTAATTTTGTGAGATGTGTATTACTTGAGTTATATTTTTTGGAAATAAAGATACTATTGCTTAGGTTTTTTCGAGATTTTTCGAGATACAAAAAATTACTTCTACCACTTGTTACTTAAGTTTTTCGAGGTATAATATACCACTGTTTTTTTTTCGAGGTAACAACATGTACTGCTTAGGTTTTTTAGAGATTTTTCGAGATACAAAGATTACGTCTACCACTTGTTACTTAGGTTTTTCAAGGTATAATATTACCACTGTTTTTTTTTTCGAGGTAACAACATATGCACTACTATGCGTGTACTTGGCGCCTTTCTTGACCTTTTTTTTAAAAAAAGGTAATTTTGTACGGATATCACGCCTTTTTGTAGTATTACGCATTTTATAAACAGTATGTATAGGGTGTTATTTCGAGGTATAATACTACCACTTTATTTTTTTTTTCAAGGTAACAACATAATACATATGCACTACTATGCGTGTACTTGGCGCCTTTTTTTACCTTTTTTTAAAAAAGGTAATTTTGTACGGATATCACGCCTTTTTGTAGTGTTACGCATCTTAATCTTATAAACAATATTTCCTAAACCCTTTTAGTTGTACATGTTGTATATATTTTTCAATTTCGACATAAAACATAATCGCAATGTAGCATGATTAACGCTAATGCTATACGTATGTATACCACAGAAAAAAATTACACCTTATAAAGAAATGTGTCTGAAGTTATTAATATATATATATATATATATATATATATATATATATATATATATATATATATATATATATATATACACATTGCCGGACATTGCTTTTATGTAAAATATGCATCTATATTATGTTACTTGTATAAATTATTTCTTACCAACTTTTTCCAAAAATAATATATAAATATTTTTAGCACCTGTAGGCCATCGTTTCTTTTCTATAATTTTTCCATCATCAAATTCAATCCAAAATGTGTTTTCTCTACACATACTTGTATAATGACCATCTTCAATAGATGTACCCTGATGAAATATAGTATTCATTACTTTATACTGCTATTTAGCTATCGATATCTTAGTTGTTGGTATGGCAGTTAAATTAAATGTCTGTGGTATTTTCACTAATTTATCATCCTGTGACGAGAACAAAATTAAATGAATAATAACTATTTCTTTCGTCAACGTTAATTCATTTCTAAATACTAGATTTCCTGCACAAGATTGGCATGTTTTTCCATATAATGGACCCCAATTTAAAAATGTATCCTTTAATAAATTATTAAGATTATAACTTTTCTTCTTCAAATTATTAATAGAAATTGGAACAACTATGTTATCAATAATATTTTTGTCGTATAACCACATGAGTTGCTAATGCACTTAATAGTACAAGTAACTTGATGCCCGACCAAATTTTTTATGTAATTATATTTTGTGCAAACGGCAATAAGAAATTCAAGAGCGTCTCGTTTTGCCGGTTTTTCATCATCACGACTCGTAAAGCGCTCTCCTAAATCTGTCCGTATCGCATCAGCATTCAAATTAGGTAATCGTTGGTCATATTTATGCGCTAATATACTTAAATCATCTTTATCAACTTTAAGCAACACTTTTCTAATAATACTTGACTGCAAGAAACATTGTATTACTGAATTTGCCTAGCATGAAACTCCATCTTTATTTTGCAAAGCAGATATCGGCTCAGCAATACTTTTTCCAGCTCGTTGGTCTGACTCTTGACCGGCATTGATTATTTTCGGCAATGTCCACGGAACATCTTTTACTTTTCGACAACGTTTTTTTCGAAATAGTAATCATTTCTGCTTGCGGTAGAAATTTTCTTAGCCGATTATATTCGACAATAGCTCTTTCACTTGCCGTTACAGATGAAGGATTAAAGTTAATTAAATGCAATCCATCCAGAGACGTTACTCGGGATAACGCAACATATACCTGACCACAACTAAATATAGAATTGCCTATATCCATAACAGCGTTTCGCAAGCTTAATCCTTGATTTTTATGAACGGTTATGCCGTAACTGAGAGTTATGGGAAATTGTTTTCTGATAACATATGCTCTCTCCGTTACTTTAAACTTGACACTTACTCTTTCAATAGAATACTCCAAACCAGACGGTAAGAGAAGTTTAATCTTTTCTACACAATCAGTAGACGTATCCCGCACAACAGAAATAACTGTACCAATTGTACCATTTACGAGGCCCAAAGTGGCATCAATATTGCGTCTTATCATAACTTTCGCTCCAATTTTAATTATAATTTGTTTCGAAAGCCCAGCTGTATTAGTATTATCGTCTTCATCATCATTATCCGTCAATCGCTTTACTACTGTTCGTCTAATATATTTATTACATTCAAACGTATCTTCAGCAATTAATAATATTTCTTTCGAAGCAATACGACTTAGCATTGCAGTGTTAAGAACATCGCACAAATGACGAGTAGGCAGTAAACAAACAGTATCAGACGGCAAATTATCAATAAAATTACACAATTCGTTTAATCTTGCATCGAAAGACTGACCTTTCAATGATACTCTTCTTTTGTCGAGAATCTCAGAATCAGAAGTTGTCAATGAACCAACACGAACTCTCGAGAGTAATTCACGATAAGTTCCATCTCCTTGCTGACGCATATTGATCGTCAATTCATCATATTGAAATTTTTGCCACAACCATTCCTCATTAGTAGTCCCCACACTGCCAATATATTTATCAAATTCTGCTTTTGATAGTGGAACAAAGACAAAATTTTCACGTACGGGAGGTAATTGAAGCAGATCTCCAAATAAAAGAACATGCTTTCGACCAAAGAAATCGTCATCCATGGTATCAAATATTTGACATAGTCGTAAATGTATATACATGAAAGTTAAATTAGATATCATTGACACTTCATCAATTATAATAAGAATAACATCTTTCAGATTTGCCCGTAAAATTTTCAAAACGTGATCAGATAATAGTGTATACTTAGGAGACTGACCATGTTCAACGGGTAAGTGAAAGACTCTGCAAGCTGTCATACCACCGACATTATACGCCGCTATACCAGTAGGTGCTGCTACAACAGTATCCTTGTTAAGATTTTGTTTTATCCAGCATTTAATTGTTTTAATTATGAAACTTTTACCAGTACCTCCTTCTCCGCTAACGTATTTTAGTAATTGTCTATCATCCGGCGATGTTACGGCGTTGATCACGTCGTCGAATACTCTTCTTTGATCTGCGTTCAGATTTGAAATCATTTCAGATACATCGACTTCCTGATCTAATTTGTCACCAAGATCCTTAAAATCTTGCATCGCTTCACCAGCCTCAATATTTTGAACACCTATTGGATTATCTGGATCATCTTGAGACTCATGCTGTTTTTCCAAATCATCTAAATGTTGTTCAACTAATTGCTTCGCAGTTTCAAATGCTTTTTGCACTTCCTCTAATTTTTCATGATATTGCAATGCTTCCGTAAGATATAACTTTCCCTTGTGAAATGCTTCTGTATATGTATCACATCCGTCTTTAAGATCTTCTATTTCCGCCACGGTTTAAACATGAGCAGTAATGAAAAGGTTCACTCGTGCGCTCCGCGCACTCGTGAGCAATAGCCAACTTCGCGCACTTGTATCACAATATACTATTCTGGCTGCGTATTGACATTATATTTATAGTGATTAATAACACACCTACGCCGTCGCCGTTTTAGATAATAACCATTCTCCATCGTGTAGTATTCAATATTTTTACCTCGTGGTTTATTTTTCAAAATATCATACCACTGTACAAATTCATATAAAAACAGATTCCAATTCTTTCGGTCTCCGTGGATAATGTTCATCTATTATAGATGGACAAAATATATTTGTAGAATCTCCGTCAAGAGCTTCAATTTCCTTATAAGTTTTAACTTTTCTACGTCGTATCTGATTAACATCTAACCATTTTATAGTCGTATTTGGATCAGTCCCCCATAAAGAATTACTCAGCAATGCATCACAAGCTTCAAGAATTCCACATTCCCTATGACTCGTGGCTCGCAAAGCATATTGTTTTCCTAGAAGAAATTCAGCGTCTGGAAAACAAGCGTCCTCTTAAAGGCGACAGCAAACTGAAAACATTGAACCCATTCTTGGACGAGAAGAAACTGATTCGCGTAGGGGGCCGTTTACGCCAAGCTCAGCTTTCAGAAGAAACTCGGCATCCTATAGTGTTACCGGCCAAGCATAAGATCACCGTTTGATCTTTCAGGCGATGCAAAAGGCTACATCACTGTGGCACCGAACAATTTCTGGCAACCGTACGACAAAGATATTGGGTACTATCCGGTAGGAGAGAGGCTCGGAAGGTTACTCAATCGTGTTTAAATTGTTTCCGGCTTCGTCCACCCAACATGCAGGTGAAGATGGGAAACCTTCCCGAAGAACGGATTGCTGGATATTCGCGTCCATTTGCGATTAGCGGCGTAGACTACGCCGGTCCTATAATGATAAGAGAAAACCGACGTCGAGGCAGAGTACATACCTCGAAAGCTTATATAGCTCTATTTATTTGTTTCAGTACTAAGGCAGTCCATATTGAACTAGTCACAGATATGACTACTGAGGCTTTCTTAGCTGCCCTTCAACGCTTCACCAGTCGAAGAGGAATCTGTTCCCGCCTATATTCAGACAACTGCACCAATTTTGTGGGGGCATCAAGAGAACTGCAGGAGATGCACGTTTTTGTGAAAGACAACGCTGCAATTCAAGAGCAGCTAGCAAGACAGAAGATTGATTGGAACTTCATTTCCCCGCGAACCCCCAACTTTGGAGGGCTATGGGAAGCTGCCGTAAAAAGCACCAAACGTCATTTTTACGCAGTGACAAAAGGCCTTACATTGACCTACGAGGAATGTTATACGTTATTAGTGGAAGTCGAAGCGATTCTTAACTCAAGGCCACTGACTCCAACATCAAGCGATCCTCAAGATTTAACCGCATTAACACCAGCACATTTTTTGATCGGAGACAGTTTAGTGCAGCCAGCACAAAGGTGTTATCTAGAGACACCTGATAATCGTTTAAGTCTTTGGCAACATATTCAAAAAGTCAAACAAGACTTCTGGCGTTGTTGGCATGGCGAGTACTTGCTCGAGCTGCAGCGTCGAGCTAAATGGACTGATGGAGGTTCAAACCTGTAGGAATTTTGGCACTACTGAAGGAGGATCACCTACCCCCCTTCAATGAGCATTAGGTAGAATAGTCGAAATACACCCAGGGCAAGACGGTATTGTACGTGTAGTAACTATTAAAACGTCACAAGGATTATTTAAAAGATCAGCCCGTAGCGTGTGCCCTTTGCCTATAGAAGATAATCTCATTGTGCCAAGAGTAAACTGAAACTATTGCTTGTATTAACATTAATTATGTATGTAAGTTTATTGTCTATCCCCGTAGGGTTTACAAGGCGTTTTTGAGAGGTACGTACCCAAACCTCTTACAAAAACACTTTTCCGTAAACCTGGCCTCTTGCGACCTCACAAACATTATTTTTCCCTCTCTCCCCGCAAACCCTGTCCCCTCTTCTTCATCTTTCTCTGCTTCCTCCGCGGCTTCGCTCGTCTGCCTCCCTCCTTCCTGTTACGTCTTTTTTCCACTTTCTACTTAGCCCACTCTCTCTTTCTCTTGTCCTCCTCGTCCTCGTCGGAGCCCATGAGGAGCTTCTCTTCCATCCCTCTGGTGATCTCCTTCTCCTCGGATCTCACTACACTCCTGCAATCTTCCCTTCTCCTTTCTAACCTCCTTTCTTTCTCTTCTCTCTCCCTATCCCTTCTCTCCACCGACTTGTCTTTGTCTATCTTCACCCCCATACTGCTCCCTGCTCTCCTCCTTGCTTCCAGTACTCGCCATTTCTCCTCCTCATCCTTCAGTCTCACTAATATCGTCAGCCACGCACCTCTCTGCCCTATCGCCCTCACCTCTCTTACTTCCACCCTCACCTTTAAACCTTCCGTGAACAGCTCCTTCACTTTTTCCCAGTTTGATTCCTTGCCTTCCCATTTCTCCTTCTCTATCCTTAGAATCACGTTTCTTTTCCTCAGCTCGTCTTCGTTCTCACCCCCCACTCCCCACCATTTCTTCTTCTCAGGCCTACTCTCCTCGCTCTCATCCCTCTTCTTTTTGCCTCCATTTTGCTCCATTCTTTCCACCTTTTTTTTCAGTCTCTTTACTTCCTCCTCCAGCTCCTTCTTCCTTCTATCGTCCTCTTTCACCTCCTTCAGCATCTTCCTTACTTTCTCCTCCACCATTCTCTCTACCGCCTCCGCTAATGCTCTTCCCTTTTCTTCCATCCTGAGATTTCTGAAACAGCACTTAAATTAATCACCTCTCCTTTACTCTGCTTTCTCTCCCTCCTTCCTCTCCCCCTCTGACCTATTACGCTTATCTCTTTCACCTCCACCTTTACCTTCAATCCTTCCGCACCCAATTCTTTCTCTACCCAGCAAACGCAAAAGGATTAAAAGATATTAAAACTTTTAATACCTTTGAATCCCTTTTTTGGGGGAATTAGATGAAATTAGATGAGATTCGAAATGAGATGGTCTAATCCCATGGAATCCAAAAAAGAAATTTTCAATTCCATCCAATCCTACACGCAGAAAATTTTTCTCGAAAATATAAGTATACACGAATGAAGTAAATACCATAATAATCTTGCACAGCTAGGATATAATCATAATATGCAAAAGATTTCAAGATAGTATAGGAAAATTTAGAGAGCAAAGAATAAAACTATACGCAGTTTATCCCGAATATGGCTGATTGACAAAAAACTTATAGGCTGTAGCGGTCAGCTGTCCGCCACGAGCGAACTTGAAAACGCTGTAGAAACCCTGCCGAGCTGCCCTAGATATAGAGGTCGATGTTGAACCTTAATTGCGCGAAAGTATATCGGCGATGCGCCGCATAGCGGGCGCGAGTCAGACCCTCTCGTCGCGCAAGCCCGCGTTGCCGCTCGCACCGCGCGCCTTCCGTCGTCCACGATCGTGTGCAATCAAGTGGCCTCCGCGTAAGCGAGTCGCGCCGAGCTCCGGGGAGTCCGGAGGAACGACGGAGAAACCGTATGCGTCGTTTATCGTCGTTATTCGCGAATGTTTACAGCTGGCATGTTAAATGGCAATGAACATGGAAGTGGCGGAGGTGTCCGGGGTGGTGTCCGTTGACGCTACCTCGCCGGGGGCCCATTGCGGACCCGCGACCCTCGCGAGCGAATCGTTACCGTCGCCGTCGCCGTCGCCGTCGCCGTCGCCGTCGCCGTCGCCGTCGCGTCGCCGCGCGTCGGCGACGACGCAACGGCCGAGGCAACCCGTCGACGCGCGAACGACGACGAGCGACGGCGCCGCGAATTCAATGGTATTCATTTTATTGTCAGAATAGACGGAATTCAATGGAATTCAATACGGAAATTTTTAATTCCTAGTTTGGCATTCAATGGTATTCATTTCGTTAACGGAATTAATGGTATTAAATGGAATTCATGACAAAACTTTCCAATCCCTAACCTGGCATTCAGTGGTATTTATTTCGTTACGTTTTTGTGTCGGAATTGGATGGGATTCAAAAAAGACAAATTCTTTCCAAAATAAAGAATTCCATGATATTGAAACTATTTCAATCCCTTTTTTGGACAAAATGGAATTCGGAAAGTCCTTAATTGAATTCCTGGCAATCCCGTTTTAATTCTTTTCAATCTTTTTTCGTTTGCTGGGTAACCACCACTTGCTCTCTGCCACCGCTCGCATTCGTCTCACCGGCTCGCCCGTTCTACTGCCGCCACGTGCATACTTTACCTGTTCACCTCGCTCCATTGTCCCCTCCCTTCGATCTCTCGATCTCACAGCTTGTCCCTGCCACCCGTTGCGAAGACGCGTGTTGCGAATCCGCCTTAGTCTATTGTGTCGCTCTCGCCTCTCGTGCCATCTGCTCCCTCTCCCATGTTTCAGTCAGCTTAACCTCACTCTCCGGCCTCCTCATTTCTAACAAATTTCTGCCGTCTCACTTTACTTTTCACCTCACCTCCATTTACTCCACCTCCTTTCGGCTTCCTTCACTCCTATCGTTCTTCCTCCACCTTCCCTCTCCTTTGTGTCACCTTTTACCGCTGCTCTTTTTCTCACACTCTCTGCACTACCTGTTCCCCCGCCGAGGGCTACGGGGGGGACTCGTATTAACATTAATTATATTCATTGCGATTATTGCGTTAAAATTAGTTTATTCCCTCGCGTTAACATTAGTTTATCCTATTGCGTGCGTTAGCTTTAGTTTACATTTATTGAATTGAGATGACATTAGTTTATATTCATTGCGTTTATTCTTGTGTTCCCGAGAAAAAATAATTTTGACTAATCATATATGTATAATTGTATATGATTATGTATAGAATCATAAATGAATATATATGGGTATATTTATGATCATGTATATTTACATCTTGCCCCTTGTATGATTATATATGGATCCATATATGATTAGATCTGACCATTCCTAGGCTGATATGACTAATATATTCTAATTCGTATGAGTAGGTACAGATTCATTTATGATTAGATCTAATCAAGCCTGACTCATATTTGACTGTATATGAATTCATATATGACTATATTTAAATCTATGTATGATTCTATCTAATCATGACTGGCTAATATGAACTCGCATCTGACTATATGTGAATTTATATATAACTAAATATATATCCATATATAATTGTGCGTATTTAGATCTGACCATTTCTATATGCTGATGTGACTAATATATTCTAATTCATATGAGTAGGTACAGATTCAATATGATTAGATCTAATCAAGCCTGACTGTATATGAATTCATGTATGACAATATATATCGATTATATTTACTTATAATTATAATTTACTTATAATTATATTTACTACATTATAATACAAAATTATCGAATATAATGGAATTTTATTATAAATAATAAAGTATTATATTGAAAAATCATTTTATTCACCATATTTGTTTAACAGTATTTGGTCGTTTACATATATAATCACCGACTTTCAGAATCTGACAGATTGACTTAATATCCTTAAGTTTAAATAACATAAAATCTCCACTTTCTTTTACAGGAATTATGTGTTTAACTTTTGAATTCGTTTCCAAATGATAAAACATTTTGAGATTTTCGACAGTAAAGCAGTTAAAAATAAAATATAAGTCATTATGAATTTCAGAGAAATATCGAATTGATCCGTAATAAACGGATTACAATGCGTGACTTATATATGAATAGATGTAATAATATTTTAATGGTCATATATGAATAGATATGACCGTCTATATGACTTTGTATGAGCATGCATGGTCAGACCTGGCCAATTTTCGGATCTGATCATATAAACAATAATATATGATCATATATAATTAGTCAAAATTATTTTTTCTCGGGTTGCGATAACTTTTAGTTTGTATCAATTGCGTTATTCTTTGCGTCGCGTTATCCTTAGTTAGTTTTAATGCGTTAGATTTTTTGCGACTTATTCACATTTATCGCATTTCATAGACATTTATTAAGAATCTTGAATAATTGTAAGGCCGGTATTCATAGTTATTTAAGACCGTCTTAAGTTCAATCTTAAGATGTCATAAATCAATTACAGAGCCGTATTAGCGTCTTAAGACATTACTTAAGACGATCTTGAAGACTATGAATACCAGCCTAAGTTTTCTTTATTCCTCTTTTGTTGAAAGAGATTCTTTCAAGGAGGGCGGGATGTTGGAGATATGCCCTGTCGGTATAGAAGGTTACCATGGGAGGAGGCGCGAAACTGTATCGTAGTAGTAGTCAACGTCATCGTCTTGTATTGTACAGATCGCAAGTAAAGCATCGCCAGTTAAGCATTGCAAGTAGCATTATCGTTTTCATACCTTTCGCAATATCCTATCCAAGAAACACAAAACAAATATCAACAAATTAATAGACGGCGATACGAGTCAGGCGCGATACGTGGTGCGCAAGTAAAGAAATAGTTACAGAAGTAACGAATTACAATGTGTGTGTGTATATATATGTATATATATATATATATATATATATATATAAAACTATTTCTTTACTTGCGCACCACGTATCGCGCATATATATATATATATATATATATATATATATATATATATATATATACATATATATATATATATATATATATATATATATTGTTGTATTCTTGTATATGGAATGGAAGAGGCCCGAGGTGGAAGAAAGGAACGTGCGAGAGTCTTTCGGTAACGCCGTATATTTCCCTGTCCTTCTCGGTATACACACGGCTATATTTCGAATGCACGAATCCGTTTTCGGGGAAGGACCGTCTACCGCGTTCGGTGTTCTCCCCGCCAGAGTTGTCTCGGGAGAAGGGGCATGACTAGCCGAAAATCGGCACTTGGTCGTTACCGCGATATCTCCCGCTTGCGGTCTTAAACGCGCGCATGCTTTAAGCCTCGCTTACATATATACATATATATATCAGCTCTTCCCCCTGTAAATCTCGAACTCGACGAATCTAACGCAATATATACATAGATATATCCTTAGAAAGACGCCAGATAATTTCCGTATCTAACCGGAGGTTTTCTGTTACGCTGAGGCCGGCCTTCCAAATTCGCATTCAGTTGTCGCTCGCTAATAGGAACGGCTGTGCGTGAAGCGTTTGCTTCAGCAGTCTCCCCTTCCTCGGACTCCATCGTCTCCTCATCCTTGGAGCGATGGCTCGAGCTGTCAGAGTCGAAATTTATCGGTACCAGAGCGTTTTCGGAGCTCGCGGGATCGCTTATTTCCTCTATCGGACCATTATGGTCAATCTCCCTGAATCGCAACTTATCACTAATTTGATTCCCTATCGCTTTCATTTGATTTATGTGACGTTTCCAAATTCTACCATCGTCTAATTTAATTTCGTAATGTACTTTTCCTAATTTTGTAATTACGCTTCCAACACGCCACTTAATATTTTTGTCTAAATATTCTCGTACGGCGACTCTTTCGCCCTCTCTAAAATTCCTTGTTACTGTTATGTTCTGTATTGTCTTTTTATCTTCATTTACTTCGGGAAACATCAGATCCAATCTGCTTCTTAATTTTCTACCGTACATGGCTTCCGCCGGTGATTTGTTTAACTCCGGATGCGGAGTTAATCTGTAGCGAAAAAGAAATTTTTGCAGGTTAGTCCTGATATCTCTGTCAGTACTATTTAGCTTACGCAGTGCTTGTTTCAGAGTCTGCACAAAACGTTCCGCTAAGCCGTTTGTGGCAGGATGGTACGGCGCTGTGCGTCTGTGATTAATACCATTACTATCTAAGAAGTTTTTAAACTCTGCGGCTATGAATGTCCGGCCGTTATCCGAAACTAACGTTCGCGGTAGGCCAAACGTCGCGAAAATTTCTCTACACTTACTTATTGTATTTTGCGCTGACATATCCCTCACTATGTGTACTTCCGGCCATTTGGTATACGCATCTACTAATACTAAAAATGTATGTCCCATAAAGGGACCCGCAAAGTCTACGTGCACACGCTCAAACGGTTGGGACGCTGCTTCCCAGTGATGTTTTGTTGTGCAATTCGGATTATTGCTAAAAAGAATACATGCTTCACAACTTTTTGTTATTTCCTCGATATCCCTATCTATTCTTGGCCACCAACAAAAATTTCTACTTAATTGCTTCATTCTAATTGTGCCAAAATGGCCTGTATGAAATTCTTTCAATACCTTGTTTCTTAAAGCTTCCGGAATAACTACTCTCTCTCTCTTAAAAATAATATCATTTTGTAACGCAAATTCGCCGTCATTGTAGCCTAACGGTACAAGGCTTTTACCTTTCTCTAATGCTTCTTTGATTTTTGCTAAATCTAAATCTTTACTCGTTTCCTCTCGGATATTCTTCGCTGTCACGGGCAATACTTCTACGTTCTCTATTTGAAAAATATCGATAGTGTCATACTTTCCGACCTTCGTTTCCTGTATGGGTAATCGTGAAAATCCGTCGGCATTTCCATGTTCCTCCGACTTGCGATATTTAATATCAAAGTTAAATGCTTGTAAGAATACCGCGTAGTGCTGCATACGCATAGCACTATATGCTGGAAGCCCTCTTTGCGGATTAAAAATTTGAGCTAACGGTTTATGATCCGTTAACAGGGTAAATCGATTCCCATACAGAAATTGGTGGAACTTTTTAACACCAAATATAATGGCTAACGCTTCCTTGTCGATTTGTGCATATTTCTTTTGCGTTTCCGTTAATGTATTTGACGCGTACTGAATTACGCGCTCTGTACCATCGGGATACAGATGCGACAGGACGGCTCCTACTCCGTACGGGCTGGCATCTACTGCGAGTATTAACGGCAGCTTTGGATTAAACGGAACTAATATCTTTTCACTCCCGAATTCCCATTTAACCTTGTTAAATGCGCTTTCGCATTCTTTAGACCATTTGAAAGCAGTATTTTTCTTTAATAATTTATTCAAGGGGTATAGTATATTGCTTAAGTTTTTGATAAAACGCCCATAGTAATTAATTAAACCGATAAATGCTCGTAACTCGGTAACATTCGTTGGTCTGGGCATCTTTTGTACTGCTTCCATTTTCTTTGGTTCTTTTAATATCCCGTTTTTACTTAATATATATCCGCAATACGTGATTTGATCTTTAAGGAAACTACTTTTATCTACATTTATACGTATGTTATGTTCCGATAGTCGCTTCAATACTAACTCTAATCTTTCCAAATGTTGCTTCATATTTTTTCCTGAAATTCTGATATCATCTAATAGTACGACTACCCCCGGTATTCCGTGTAATATAGCTTCTATCGTTCTCTGCCAAATCGCAGGTGCAGATGCCAATCCGTACATTAATCTCTTACTCCGAAATAATCCTTTATGTGTATTTAAAGTGAGTATTTCTCTATCCGCTTCCGCGACGGCTAATTGTAAATAGGCTTGTTTTAAATCTATCTTCGAAAAAATCTTGTCTTCCGACATTGACACAAATAATTCATCCGTCGTGGGCAAGGGATGGTCATCCACTAAAGCCGGATTCACGGTAACACTAAAATCCCCGCAAATTCGAATTGAACCATCTTTCTTTAGCACGGGCACGATAGGCGTGGCCCATCTAGACGATTCCACTTTCTCTAATATCCCGGCTTCTACCATGCGATCTAATTCTTTTCCTACTTTTTCCAGAATTTTAAACGGCACCGCCCGATTTTTCATAAATACCGGTCTTGCGTCCGGCTTCAACTTTAAATGTGCTTCAAAGTTCTTAATGTGTGCAAAATCTTCACTTAATACATTCTTATACTTTTCCAACAGTTCATCTAGCTTTTTATTGCTACATGTGTCTAACATTTTAACATCTTCCGCTTCTACTAAACTATTTTTAACTTTAGATAATATTTCCAATTGATTAATCCATTCCCGGCCCAGCAACGGATCTCGGTCATATTTTACCACATACATATTCAACGTTTTAGTTTGATCTACATCTTTTACTTTTACTGTAACGAAACCGCTCGGCACGAAATTTTGTTTGCAATATGAACGCAATTTTAAATTCGTTTTATACAACGGTAGCTTCGGAAACGTATTTTTCACCCATTTCTCGCTTACCAGGGTTACCGCTGAGCCGCAATCTACATCAAATACAACGTCTCGGTTTTCAATTTGGAGGGGTACCGTAAATTTCGCTCTGTGCTCGAGATGCTCTCGATCCATCACGCTGCAAACTTCCTCGAGCATATGAGCCTGGCCTTTCTTTTTGCAGACCTTCTGTAAATGTCCGAAACCTCCGCATTCTCTGCATTTTATCGTCCGAGGAAGGGTACAACTGGTTGCAAAGTGAGCCTGTCCGCACCTAAAGCAAATAACATCATTATTTTTATCACGCTTATTACAATGGTTACTCGTGTTATTATAATTAAACTTGGAACGGTTGCTTTGTTGTGGCTCCCTTCTTGCTCCATGTTGACTTCCTTTGACTCCGTTTCGTTCTTCTTGCCCCTTTGTCTTCTTCTGTTTTGGTTTCGCTTCTATGAAATCAACGGCTGCTTCCGTTGGACTTTCCTCCTTTAATTTGTTGACTCCTTTCTCCGCCAATTCCATGCCGCACGCAATTTTCAGCGCGGATTCCTTGGTAAGGTTGACCGTCTCTAACAGCCTCGCCTGGATTCTCTGGTTTTTTAAGCCAAAGACAAATTGATTTCTCAACTCCGTTTGCAGATACGCTCCAAATTTACAATGAAAGGACAATTTTTGCAGAGCCGCCATGTATTCTTGCGCGCTCTCCTGTGGGCCTTGCATTCTCTTTCTGTATATGTATATCTCTGCAATTTCCAACGGCTCCGGCTCGTAAAACTCTTTCAGTTTCTCTACTAACGTACCGTATCATTGCGTATACGGATCCACTGGATCCAGCCGGTCGCACAAAATTCCGAAGGCTTCCACTCCTACGAAATGTAACAGGTACGCCACTCTGTCTGCCTCCTCTCGAATTTGGAAAACTCTGAAGGTACCTTCTAGCCGTTGTAGCCATCTTCCCAGTGGCTGTCTCCCCGGGTCGAAGACATCGACTTGCAACGGATTTGCCATCGCCACTGTCTGCCCTGGGATCGTTCCTGCCGGTGGACTTATACCGGTGGTATATTTGCCCCTGTGTTCGGCATTCTTAATTACTCCTCTTTATCCTCGTCGCCAGCTGTTGTATTCTTGTATATGGAATGGAAGAGGCCCGAGGTGGAAGAAAGGAACGTGCGAGAGTCTTTCGGTAACGCCGTATATTTCCCTGTCCTTCTCGGTATACACACGGCTATATTTTGAATGCACGAATCCGTTTTCGGGGAAGGACCGTCTACCGCGTTCGGTGTTCTCCCCGCCAGAGTCGTCTCGGGAGAAGGGGGCATGACTAGCCGAAAATCGGCACTTGGTCATTACCGCGATATCTCCCGCTTGCGGTCTTAAACGCGCGCATGCTTTAAGCCTCGCTTACATATATACATATATATATCATATATATATATATATATATATATATATATATATATATATATATATATATATATATATATATATATATATATATATATATATATATATATATATATATATATATATATATATATATACATAATATTCCAACTTAATAAACTGCGCGCCGATTATTTGTCGGACTTGAAACACAGCTATCGTTGGAAAATTAATACCCTTTCCTCCCCGGAATTAAATCTTTCCGATTTAATTATTTAAAAAACTATCAAGAAATTATTGCGAAAAAGATTACCTCAGCTAGGATTCGAACCTGGAACCTCCCTCATTTCGTAAAGGGCGTCGTACCAATTCGACTACCGACGCTGTGTTTCAAGTTTGACAAATAATCGGCGCGCAGTTTATTAAGTTGGAATATATGTATATATATATATATATATATATATATATATATATATATATATATATATATATATATATTAGGGTGTGTCATTTTGGGGCAACTTTTTTTTTTCATTTTACGAATAGCATATATACTTCCAGGAAGGTAAAATAAGATACCTGTTAAAATTTTAGCCCTTAATATTAATATTAACAGGTCGCTCATCGCGATTTTTTATTTTTTATTTAGTAAGATAGAAAAAATTTTATAACTATCTAACAAACAGTAATACAGCATTGCGCCACATAGATTTTCTGTAGTAAATTTACCGCTATATGTATATGTATATGTATATATATATATATATATATATATATATATATATATATATATATATATATATATATATATATATATACATTGTAATTCGTTACTTCTGTAACTATTTCTTTACTTGCACACCACCGCACGTACCGCGCCTGACTTGTATCGCCGTCTATTAATTTGTTTATTAATTTAAATTTTTTTACAAGAATAAGTGCTGAATATAATCACGTAATATACTTACTTTTTTACATTCTTTTTGATATATGATAATACAACGTAAAGTCAAAATTTTATATATTTTTATATTATTTATTGTAGTGTGCTTAAGTAAACATACTATTCACAATAACTTATAATAATTTTTACAATATAATATACATCATATTACTAAAAATATAAGGTATTGTGTACAAAACTTTGTACAAAGCTCTTCTTAATAATTCAGTATAACTCTGACTGATACACGAATCAGTGTTATTAAACTACAAAATCCTATTTTTATTTTTAACAAATTCCAAGCATTAAAGACTAAAATTAATAACTACTTATTTATTACATCATGCCGAAGTTTCTTCTGATAATAATTTATCATCCTCATTGATAGTACAAGACGCCACCTTTTCATTTGATTTTGCAACCTAATTGTAAATAAATCGAATAATATAATTATATAAACAATATATTAAATTTTATATTATCCCAGATAGCCAAGCATTCCTTGGCATAAAAAGGAAATAGTGTTTGGCATAAGTTTCCCTTCAGTTGTCATCATATTGCTGTCACCGGACAACAGTAATTTCGTTTAGAGCAACTTAAAAGCATTATGCAGACAACGATTATCTTACGCAAACAAGCGGAAAGCTTGTAGTGTACTTATTGCCATAAAAGTTGCCACAATCTGTTGTGGCAACCGTTTTAGTGGCAATAAAAGTCGGCAATTCAATAGGCAAAATCGGAAGCTACTTTCCTCAATATTGAAGGCAACTTAGCAGAGCAGTTTTAAGCAAATTGATAGCAACCTACGGGCAACTTGGCTATCTGGGATAGTAAACACTAAATAATATATACTGTAATATAAAATACTATATTATTTAGTATAAAATAATGTTATAATATATAACATATACTTACATATATACATATACAATATATATATATATACACAGAAAAAAAATTTACTTGAAACAAGCAAATCCTGCTAGGGACTATTGAAGTAATTTATTTCTTTGAAGCAATGAAATTTTACTTGAAACAAGTAAATTTTTTTTTCCGTGAATATATATTGTATGTATGTATGTATATATATATATATATAGTAATATATATATATATATATATATATATATATATATATATATATATATAACTGTTATATAATCACTCCAGCACCCTTCAGCAAACATCGATATATAACAGTTATATATACATATATTGATAATACACGAGGATTGTTTGATAAGTTTGGTAAAACACATTTTTTGTAAAGATGTCGCTTATGTCAAAATAACAGGATAAAGCTGAAATTTACAAAGATTGTGCACTTATATATCCCAAAAACCTGTGTTAAATTTGCGATCGATTGTCCGACCTGTTTCTGAGATATTTGTTTTAAAAGTTACAGAAATTGTATATATATAGATATATCCCATGTAAATATCATAATATGTATCTCTGCTCATGTACGGTAAAAAATGTGTGAAATTTTTCTGGTACACTTCTATGACATCGAGAATTGCAATTACGGTTTTTTAAGATTTTCTGGTTATATTTTCTTTCAATTTTTTAATGATTTATTTATATCAAGTACAAAAATGGAACAAAATTGCGATTTTTACGCTTTTTCTGCCCCAATGATACCATGTTGTTTATAAATAATTTCTGAGATTAGCTTTACACTGTTTAATCAAGAAAACAAAATTATACTACATATAGCTATCTGACATACATCTTTAAGAAAAAAACGTTTTTTTCCATTTTTGTGGCAACTGCTAAACTTGTCGCTTCAAACAATTGACGAACGTGAATAACGCGTTATTTCTGATTGAAATTTGACTAGGGGAGGTTTAAAGCAGAGTGAAACTTTCCATCACGTCACCAAATGACGTGGTGGTAACACCACCTCATACATCAAACTTATCAAACCACTCTCGTATATATAATTTAATAATTAAATTGTTAATTTTTTACAACAAAATAAGATATTATCTAATCAAAAAGATGAATTTAACTAAAAAATAAAAAATTAATTTAATAAAAAAATAATAAAACCTTGACTTGATGAAGTTCTTCAGACGCAACATCTTTCCTTGAAGTCTTTAAATATTTTCTTACAAATGGTGCTACGAGCATCGGATCTAATTTTTCAACATCTTCGGAAGTAATCAGAGTTACGATGAGACTAACACTCATAGTCACTAAGGCACCAATCATAGTATACCAAAGGTAACTGAGACGGTATAATGCCCATGGCTCCCTATTAAATATAATAATTATTACATTATTCAACAAAAAATAAACTTTTGAAACGCTCAGAATTGTGCAATTTTCAAATCGCCAAAAGTCGCTAACAAATCATTACAAGAAAAATATTTAAAAAATATTTTAAAACTTAAAATTTATAGTTTAGTATACTTGCGATCGTTTTTGACCACTTTTTATTTACATAACTTTAAAAAAAATACCCAGATAGACATATGTCGGCATATTGTCCGCGCAGTGATGAAATTTGAAAATTGGAAGTTGCTGCATAGATATTCAACGATACGTCCTCATACGACATGAATGTTATCAGCAAATAAAAGAGATCTTCTCATGCTGTAAAAATTGCAGCAATATGCTGCTTATTTTGCCAGAAACAGAGCGCAATTAATTCGACATTACTGAAGCAATAAGAAGTTGCAATAACATATGTTATGACTAAAATTATGCAGGGCAGTGTGATCTAGTAGTAGAGCGCCAGACTCATAATCTGAGGAAACCAGGTTCGAATCCACTTAAACCACGTAAACATGGAATTTTAATATTACGAAAGCTGCGCCCCTCGCGCGAGAAATTGACTCTTGTATGGAAAAAACTGAGCTTCGTCTTTCGGAAGGAACGTTAAATCGTTGCTCTAAAAAAGGTTAAGTGTGGAAATGAGGATAGTGGTGAATGAAAATTGTAACCCCAAGGGATCGATTAAAAACTTCTACCTACCTAAAATTATGTAATAAATAATATTAACAATATTAAAATAATAAATATAATTAAAAAATTGTAATCTATTGCGTGAATAATTAACTTAATTTGTCGGGAACGACTGCGGACAATCGGAGGATGATCAAAGCACTACACGCTCCCAAGCCATGTGCGTACAGCCACGAGTTTGCCTGAAAAAATTTATTCTCTCTCAGCCGGTCATCCATCCGAGTAGTAACCCACGCCTCACGTTTGACTTTTGATGATTGAAGGCAAGTGATGATCCTCTGACTCTGACGCTTCTTTCTTACTTATACTTGTATATAACACATCTTTATAGTGTTCAAAAATCGAAGCAACAAAATGACAGTATAATGCCAGCATTTTGTGTATACACTTTAGTTCTAATATTTAGCTATACATAAATAATTTAAATAAATGGAAGTTTTAATCGATTCCCTTAGGGTTACAGTTCTCATCCATCGCTACCCTTCTCCTCTCACTTAACCCTTTGAACCAACGGCTTAACGTCTCGTTTCGAAAGACGGAGCCCAGTTTGCTCCGCACAAGAGCCTATCTTGCACGGAGGGCGCAGCTTTCGGAAAATAAATTCCATGTTTACATGCTCTAGTGGACTCAAACCTGGTTCTTCAGATTACGAGTCTAGCGCTCTACCACTAGACCACACTGCCGCCTTATTTATCTATACATATATACTGAATTGTAATATGCAATATTCTATGGTAATAAAATACTGTGTGTTTCTAAATAACAATATGCAAATTTAAAATAGCATAAGGACACAACTACCTTATAAATAGATTACAATAAAATAATACTAAATTAATATTTATCAAATAGCTTGCTTCATTTATTGCTTCCACAAATAATACAATTAAAATATAATTTTATACTTAAAACATTTTATATACAATTGCAGTTGTCCGTTTGTAACAAAGTGGGAACATATTGCTATATCATGAAATAAAAATATATAATAACAATATGACATTATAATAGGTACACGTTTATTTCACTTATTTGTAATTTTATGTTGTTACACTAGCAGCACAAAGTAGGCGTAAAATGTTTAAATGCTTTGTTCAACACGTCTGTCTATATGGGTAATTTGTTTTGTTCCTTAAAATTTCATATTTTCAATATTCTGCAGTTTGATTTAAAAATTTGTCTAAAAAATATCCGCAAATCAGTGCGATTCAGCAACGAAAGACAGCTCAATCGCCGCGAGAACAGCAATTGCAATCAACATGGAACGCTGTCAGCATGGAACTCTTTCTCGCCACGACCTGAGGCAAGAAATGACACGCTGAGAATTCTTACGTGCTATTTCTCACTTCTGACGCGCGGATGTACATACATTTATTTGCGTATATTTATTAATTAATTTCTCATTAATTATTGAGAAACTCGCAAAATAGTACAAGACTTTTGTATTCAGTTTAACCCGCTCTACTCATCTACAAGCAGTGGATTACATGTATTTGTTGATGTTTTTAAAAATTCTTTCGGTAATTGTTTACAATAACTAACAGCTCGGATTACTTTGACCTTGACATATGTTGTCAAGGTCACCCTCCTGAGTGACCTTCAGAAGGTTTTAGTCGGCGGTCGCTGCTTATTAAAAAGTTATAAACAAATAAAGTTTGGAAAATATAGCAGCTATTTTGAGTATTGGAAGGCATAAACGACTAATATAATTTTTTTAAAGCAGAGAATACTTTATTTTGCGAGAAAGTCGCTGCTTTACCAAAACACAACATTTAAAGCAGTAAATTGTTGATAAATTGAAGTCTTTTTGTTAAAGCAGAGAATACTTACATAGGTTAGATGACTCGCCTTAAAAGTATTTAAGTGTTTAAAGCGCGTCAACTAACCTATGTAGGTTAGTTGACGCGCTTTAAACAATATATACTGTAGAATAATGACGTAAGAATAATGACACGCTTTAAACATTGCCCCTCCCTTACACACATCCCACTCGGCATGTAATATTTCAGAAATATTTCTCCAAAATTCCATTTGAAATATTATACCTTTCATCGATATTTCAGAAATATTTCACAACCGTTTCTACATCATTTCAACAATGTTTCAATGTCCGCAATTATTTCAAATGCAACCTTGCCGAAAGATTTCGGTAATATACTGAAATATTTCTCAAATATATCTACGAAATATTGCAGAAACACTTCAGAGATATTTCAAATACATTTTACACTGAAAAAAATATTTTGTATTAGCAAACAAAATTTCCTTACTGACGCAAAAACTATTTGTTGATATGTGAAAAATAAAATATTTTATTACCGGAACAAAAAAATATATTAAGCCGTATATGTGCGTATAGCCGCCGCGCGTTTGTCCAAAGAAATCCACTCTTTCAGCCGGTCACCCATCCAAGTAGTATACCGGCGCCTTGTCGCTTAACATCGATGATCGAACAAGATAGTGGTGATCCTCTGACTCTGACGCTTCTTTCTTTCTTATACTTGCTTAATTTAGAGCATAAAGCTATCGCATAACAATATTAACTGTTAAGGAGCATTGTAACCGTGCCGCGAGGCTGACTGCTACGCGTCTGCTGTCAGTCTCGTGGCACGGATTCGATCCGCACGGGGTTGATCGATCACGCTGTCCTGTGTGGTCGATCACGCGTTGACGCGGCCCTTTGGAGAGGTGCGCGCCTGCCCTCGGAGCGAACGCGAGCGACGAGCAGACTCGATTCGTACACGTACGCGACCAGTTCTCTCCGCATCGCGGCTAAACATCGCTACGTGGTTCTTCCACCGTTAAGCGCGGCATCGTCGCCAAGCTTTCGCTACGTGCGTGAGTGAGAGACACTCCAAACGTCGTAATCGAGCTCAACCCGAAGTTTCAGTAATAAAACCAGCTTGTACAAATAAATCGTGTGAATAATAGACGAGTTCTCATTCGCCGCCCTCACCCTCGATTCGCACTCTATCTGAGTGGCTCCGGCATCCATCGCGCTCCGACAAAATCAAGTCGAGCCCGAAACATTAATAATACAGATATACGAATAAATCTTTTTTGCCAGTCAGCGTCAAATATTATTTTATATTAAATATTATTAAATATTTTATATTTTATATTAAAAATGCCATATGACAAAATTTGGAATACCAGAAAATTCTTAATAAAAGAGAAAAAAATGCAATAATTATATAATAATAAATTTAATTTTTTATAAGTTCTAAAGTCTGTCAGCAACTTTTCGGAAATATTACAAATGCAATGTTGTATGTGAAACATTCAAAAATATAACGCGTGCAATGCAAACGTAATAATAGTTTCATCATGTATCAGAAATGTTTCTAAACCATTACATCTGCAATATTTCTCCCGCAATATTATAGAAAATTCACTGCCTGCAATTCTATTTTTCACAAATATTTTAAATGCAATGTTGCGTTTGATATGTTACAGAATTATTATTCGTGCAAAGTAAACGTAATAAAACTTTTATAATGCTTTAGAAATGTTTCTGAAATATTGCATCTGCTACATTTTTTTGCAATATTACAGAAACTTACAAATATTGTGAACCACTTTCTGAAAGATTTCAGACATATTGTTAATGCAATATTACAAAAAACATGGTGCAGGTACATTTTTTAAATATTTCAGATGCATAGTTACAAATGAAATGTTAATGAAATATTTCTGCATTATTTCCGAATATTTCAATATTTCAGCAACATAACATGCCGAGTGGGATATTTATCATCGAAAGTCAAACGATTCAAAATGTGAACTATTTCGACGTATATATTAATCATTTATGCCTTCCAATACTCAAAATAGCTGCTATATTTTCCAAACTTTTTTTGTTTATAACTTTTTAATAAGCAGCGACCGCCAACTAAAACTTTCTGAAGGTTACTCAGGAGGGTGACCTTGACAACATATGTCAAGGTCAAAGTAATCCGAGCTGTGTTAGTTATTGTAAACAATTACCATTCTTTCTTTAAGCATAATTATTTAATAACTAGTCAACATAACAGTTTATTTTATATTTTAAGTTGGTAATATCCATGCGCTCCCATTTAAAAATCTAGGGACTAGTTTTATATCCAGTCTTTAATGCAGATGGCTCTACGTATAACTAGAAAGAACCGCGCCCTGCTAACAGATACATGTAAAATCTATCTGAGTGCAATATTAAAGTATTCTAACAATTAATACGTGAGTTAATTATTACTGAACATTCGCAACAGGTTATGGGCTCAGTGATGCACTGAGTTAAAGCACACTGACGAAACACAATTCTGTATTTTACGTAAAAAGTCGGTTGAGGTTATCTGTACCACGAGCCAAATGGATTCGACAAGGCTAATAAACATTGGTCATTTGGAAAAAAAAAATCGAATTGGAGCACTTGGAAATACAAAGCGAGCATTTGTCTACGAGGTATTCCTGGGGCGCTTGATGTTGTCGAAGGCAGGTTAGTTAAACCTAATGCATTACCAGAAAATGCTACTGCTGAAGCAAGAGCATCATATAAAATTGCATTGGATACATTTCTTAAAGCTGACAGCAATGCCTTAATTATTTTAACAACAAATATGTCAGAAGAAACCTTGCAAAAGGTAATGCGTCTTACTACGTCTCAAGAAGTATGGACAGAACTTCATAAATTATTTGACAGTGTGTCTGAAGACAAGGTCTTATGATCTTTGCCTGCAATTTTTCGGCTTTAAGAAAAATCCTACTGACGATATTGCTACGCACATGTCTAAACTGAAAAATTTATGGAACGATCTGAAACAGGAAATGAGTAGAGATGCTCAAAATAATCCAGAATTGCCCGATTTATTTTTAATCTGCAAAATATTAGGTACGTTGCGAGAAGATTATTTTTCCTTCAAATCCAGCTGGACGCTTATGTCGAGAAATGACAGAACTGTTGATAATTTGACAAATCAGCTTTGCGCTTATGAAAAAGCTCTATCTAACAAAGGAGTCGAATCTACATCTCAAGAAGCTCTTGCACTCACCTCAAAGCAGAACTCCAATGAATCAAAGCAGAAAAAGAAACTTATTTGTAGTTACTGTAAAAAGCCTAACCACGTGATCAAGAAGTGTCGAAAATGGATAGCGGATGGAAAGCCACCGAAACCAAGTAAGTCAGAAGCTACTGATTCTTCGAATAAAAGTTCAACGAATATGACTCTTCTTACTGTAACGTCGGTTGTAATGTCTTCTGATTGCGACAATGACGGTTGGTATGTGGATAATGGAGCAACAAGTCATGTTACAAATAACAGCAACTTTTTCAAGACTTTTGAGCCATTTTCAACAGCACATACAATTACCACGACAAATGGAGACACTGTTGAGGCTATTGGCAAAGGTGCGATAGACGTCAAAGTAACAGTGGCTGGAAAATGGTATAAGCTTACTCTAGGAGATGTATGGTATGTACCCAAAATTTAAAAGAATTTATTCTCTGTTTTTGCTGCACAAGATAAGAATCCAGAAAGCAGATTTATATCAACAGCAGAAACCTGCAAGCTTAAAATTAATCGAGATGTAAAGTTAGTAGGAATACGTGGTCGTTTTGGAGGTTTATTTAAATTAGTTATAAGATGTACTAAACCTTATTCTCCCACTGAAATAAATGTCACTAATGAAGAAAATTTGCTTCAATTATATCACGAGCGATATGGACATCAAAATAAGCGACATGAAGACAATGATCCACAAGGAACTAAATGTCAACTTAGAGATGGACATCGAACTGTGTGCGTGTGTGCGTGTGTGCGTGCGTGCGTGCGTGCGTGCGTGCGTGCGTGCGTGCGTGCGTGCGTGCGTGCGTGCGTGCGTGCGTGCGTGCGTGCGTGCGTGCGTGTGTGATATTTCTTAATTTTTTTTATGAGGATTTCTTAAAGAACGCGTCATGGTTACTAGACCTACTACACGAAACGATATGAAAGATAGAATTTTTCGAGCTTGTGCCCAAGTTACACCACAGATGCTGCAAAAGGTCCGAGAATGTTTTTGTGCCAGAATCACTAAATGTATTGAAGAAGAAGGTCGTTACTTTGAACATTTATTAAATGAAAAAAAATGTATCTTTATTTTAATTTATTAAACAAATACTATTAATTTTGTTTTATTCTATTGACAAAATAAAATAAATAAATTTTTCTTGTAAAAAAACTTGGCGTTGCTTTTTTATTAATGTCGCATTCTTCCCTAAATTATTTTTATTATTTTTTATTCAAAAATTTGAGTACTTTATTAAATTTCTAGCAGAGGTCTAGCAGTGCCAAGTTTTTTTTACAAGAAAAATTTATTTATTTTATTTTAATTAAATATTTGTATTTTGTACTGTTACCTCTTAAATTCTTTGTGATTAAAATGATTCTTTGTAATATCATAATTTTGTTAAGGAGAATTATAGCTACTACTTGGATTGGACATATGTGAACCTGGCACCCGACTTTCGAAAAATTAATTTTTTTACGGAAAACGTTACCATTTGGTTTGTAGTTGTTTGTAGTAACAAAAATTTCGTTTTTAGTTTAAGGATGTTTTACCTATAGCTATATGTAGTATAATTTTGTTTTCTTGATTAAACAGTGTAAAGCTAGTCTCAAAAATTATTTATAAACAACATGTTATCATTGGGAAAAAGCGTAAAAATCGCAAATTTGTCCCATTTTGGTACTTAATATATTTAAATAAATTATTTAAAAAAAAAATATTAACAGAAAAACTTAAAAACTTAAAACTTAAAAAATCGTAATTGCAATTCTCGATGTCATAGAAGTGTACCATAAAAATTTCATTCATTTTTACTGTACAGGAGTAGAGATACATATTATGATATTTACATGGGAAGTATATCTATACATATACAATTCTGTAACTTTTAAAGCACATATCTCAGAAACGGGTCAGACAATCGATCGCAAATTTAACACAGGTTTTTGGGATATACAAGAGCACAATCTCTGTAAATTTCAGCTTCATCCCTCTACTTCGACATAACGGATATACATCCTTAATACATTAACAATTATAAAAATTTTAAAAATTACTCGCACCCCACTTTGAAATATCTCAAATTCGTTTGCGCCATCTTCTTCAGAATTGTTTGTAGTTGTTTGTAGTGCTATTCTTTTCGTTTGTAGTTGCACCGTTCAAAAGTTATTATATATTTGCAATAAACAAAAAATGTAACTTTGCCAATTTTGGAGATATCTCAAATCCGCTTGCGCCATTTTCTTTAGAATTGTTTGTAGTAGTTTGTAGTGCTTTCTTTTTTGTTTGTACTTGCACCGTTCTGAAGTTATGATATTTTGGAATAAACAAGAAGTGAACTATTGCATAATTATTCTCAATTATATTTAATTTACTATTCGTATTATGAACAAATGAGTCGTCATAAGATAATTCATGAAAGAATTCACTCGAATAATAATCATATTGTATAACAAGATCGTTCCTGTTTTCTCAAGAAAAGTTCATAGTGATTTTCACTCAACGTGTCCTTTAATAGGACGATCATCGATTCAAGAAGATTTATAACAACGCTCATTGGTTCATAATAACAACAATTTGTAATTATTTTGTGTTTCATAATTTGTGTGTTCTATTTTGCAATACTTATTCGATTTATGTTCTTATATTATGGTCTTTACAGATTTTCACGTACTTGTCGCTCTTTTCTAGAAACTTAATCAAAAGAACGTTTATCAAATACGTTGTTTGTACAAAAATGATATGAGATACCAAAGATTTGAAGAACATGACCAGGAGAGATTCTATATTCACGAGTTTGAAAAATATGGATATGAAGAGCACCCGTTATATGAATAATTGAATCTGAACGATATTCTGCTCACAATACGAATCCTGCCTTTCTATAAAAGGACGACAATTATATTATTTTCTATTGCATGTGATTCTGTTTATTTGAAATGATACTTGTTTTCTCGCTATATTTACTTGATGTGAAAAGGACATACTTTATAACGACAAACAATTTTGTACGACCGTTCACGATATCCATCGCTTACATTTTCAATAGAACGATTTCCTTGAAATTAAAGAAAGAATTCATTTCCTAAAATCTTCCAACAAAGATACAGTCCACTTAACCAAACAGCTATTAACCAAACAGAAAGTACTCATGAATATAAAAAAAAGAGTAACAGGGTTCACTTTTAAACTTTTTTCCATTATTTTGTAAGCTAATATAATAGTTAAAGTTAATAAAAATAATATACAAATATATTTGTTTTGGTTTTTTAACAGATAAAAATTAAAATCATAGATTTTTCAAAATATCGTACAAACGTTCTCCTGACTACAAAATCAAATTTTAAAGGGGATATTGATATTTTTCCTTTATTTTGGTGCATGATAAATAGGAAAATCATGAAATAAATTCAAGGACAAGAAACAATTTTTTTTGTAGAGTTGTGTTATTAGCAGTTATTCTGTGCATAATTAAAATTAACATTATTTAACTTACTCGTTGTCCAAAACTGAATCTGGTGGTACAGATATCAATAAATTTTCTACTTGTTGGAATGAATAAGTGCATCCCTCTGTGGTAACGGGTTTCATATCAAATCTGTAAAAATATTGATGTTATTTGTAATCATACTTTAAAAGGTACAAAAAATCATGCAAAATTGATTATTGCATATTAATGTTAATAATTTTATAACACGAACTTAATTTTTCCACTGGTGATAGCTGCTTCGGCAGAAAGACCGAGCCAACCCATGAAACTCAAACCTGCAATTCCTCCGACTAGAGCACCCTGTTGAATTTAATTAATATATTTTTTATTTTCATTAACAAATTTAAATATAATTTCTATTAAATTTAAAATAAAATAAATTTATTTTTAACACATGCCTTGGCATTAATCCATGGTAATAACAATCCCATGTTGAAAATGCCAAAGGATGGTCCATGAGTGATAGCGCCTAGACTTATGGACAACTATAACATTTATTCAAATATGAAAAAAGTTTGTATTGTCAAGAAACGTTTTCATGTTTACCTGTAACATATGAGTGCCTGCTTGCTCAACGACGAAAACGAGAGCAACACAGATTGTTCCTAAAATGACAACCGTCAGCTTCATAAAGACGTCGGCACCTTTACGCGTAAAAGGAGTCTTCATAAAGGGCTTAACAAAATCCTCAAGCACTACAGCTGCCATGGAGTTTAGACCGGTTGATAATGAACTAGAAGAAAGTGATCTCAAACTAACTTTCTCCCTCTCTCCCTCTCTCCCTCCCTCTCTCCTCCCTCCCTCCCTCTCTTTCCTCTTTTCTCTCTCCTTTACTCCCTCTTTCTTTTTCCCTTTTTTTTATTATCTCCCTCTTTTCTTTTCTAATCCTCTTTCTTATTGTAAATGTGCGCGTATGCGTGAGCGTGTGTATGTGTACGCAGCTATAATACATTCCACCAAATAATTAAAAGATCAAGAAAAATTGTTTACAAAACAAGCAAATTTTAAACAGCTGTAATTTTGTTTAATAAAATGAAAATCCAAATATAAAAGAAAAGTTGTGAAGCGTGAAATCTCTACTCTCAAAAGCTCACAGTTGTTTTTTACTTTCTTTAATTATGGTAATTTTAACATAAAAACGACGAACTCAACGAAATGAGAAACTTTCTTGTCATTTTGTGGGAATGTCACGCATAAAAAAACCAAAAAAATTTTTGTTTTTTTTATGTTAAAGCCTGAAGTTTTTTCTATAAAATTTTTTTTTTATTAGATTTAAATTTTTTATTATCAATTTATCAAGAATTGAAGAAAAAGTGAGTATTTAGACTTGGTTACGTCCTGTGGTCTCCACGATTTCTTTCTTTCGAGAAAACATAACAATTGTTAATACATGTTAATGCATTATTTTCATGATAAGTGTTCGCGAAATCGCTGTATTTCCCGGCGATGGAAGCGGGATGAGAAGGACGCGCGTGGAAGGTGTTAATAAATTATGTCCTTTTTATTTATGTAGCTCAGAGCACAGTCTGAGCAGTCTTTAATGTGAGAAATATATACAATCTGACCTGAGAAGTCGTTGAGCGTTGCTGAAATGAGAGGCCAGATATTTAAGAGGCAATTATATGAATTGCTCGTTGCGTGGTGAGTCGCCCGGTGAGCCGGTGAACCACGTGGCGGTCGGCGCCCGCGCGCGTGTGATCTTGAGCTGCCTTGATGATGTACCAGATCGATGAGCGGTCTCTTTACACCTCACTAACTGTCTATGATGCGATTATGATGCGATGGGCGCGTTGATTGTGTTCTATCAGCGAAACTGCACAGAGCACATGTGACACGTCTGCTCACAGCACGGCCATTACTCTTCTGTCTATGATGCGCGGAAGAAGACGACGACGCTCGCGCCCGTGCTTGCGATCGCCGCCGCGCGGATCCGGCCGGTCGATGCCCGGTCGATGCTGCCATCTGATCCGGTGGCGCAACGTGAGAACGGAATCTCAAACATTCCGCCCGCCATCAGCAACCTTGTTGATGATTCCTTACTCATGGTCTGTTATTCTGACAGGATCGGTAGTACGGCCAGTTTAGCAATTGGCCGAGTGAGTGTCGTAGTAGCCGTCTTGAGGGTAACTACTCTAGTGAGTCCATCCTTGCCGGGGTGCAATGCCGTTACTCTGGCGAGTGGCCACTTGCACGGTGGAGAGCGTTCGTCGGTGAGCAGCACGATGGAGCCCACCTTGATGTTGTTGTTAGGGTGATGCCACTTGGATATTGCTTGCTGGCGTTGTAGATAATGAGCTGACCATTGTGCCCAAAAATGTTGAACACGCTGCTGGATGAGCTGCCATCGAGACAGTCGCGAAGTTGTCAGGTCAACTAGAGATGGCTCCGGTATGGTAGTGAGTGGACCTCCAATGAGAAAATGACCTGGTGTGAGCGCTGAGACGTCTTCAGGGTCGTCGCTTAACGGTTCCAAAGGGCGTGAATTGAGAATGGCCTCGATTTGCGTCAGCAATGTTGTTAGTTCTTCCGTCGTGAGTAGAGTCTCCCCGATAGTCCGTCTCAGATGAAACTTTACGGATTTTACCACCGCCTCCCATTTGCCCCCCATGTGTGGAGCGCCTGGTGGATTGAACTCCCATTTCGTACCGTCAAGTTGCAAAACTTGAGCAATCCGTTGATGCTCTTGAGAGCCTTGAATGAACATTTTCTTGAGCGCGGCGTCAGCTCCAATGAACGTTGTCCCGCAATCTGAGTACATGGTCTGAACAATTCCTCTTCTCGCTGAAAATCTTCGGAGGGCTGCTATGAATCCCTCTGATGAGTAGTCACTTACTACTTCGAGGTGAATTGCGGAGGTGGCGAAGCAGACGAATACACAGATCCATCCCTTGTACGTTTTCGCACCTCGTCCCTTCCATGTCTTGATGGTGAGCGGTCCGGCATAGTCGACTCCTGTATGAGCAAACGGACGTGACGGCGTAACCCGAGAGAGAGGTAGTTGGCCCATCAGTTGATGAGCACGGATCCCCCTCTGCCGAGCACACACGACACACCGTAAGACATGCGACTTCACCGGAGCCCGTCCGCCGATGATCCAACATCGTTGTCTGACATGAGCTAATGTCAGCTGTGCTCCTCCATGTAGGGTGCGCATGTGGGCGTGTGCGATGATTAAGGTTGAGAGTCGTGAGTGGCGAGGTAAAATCGCCTGATGTTTGTTGTCTTGAGCTAGTGCTGATTGGGTGAGACGGCCGCCAACTCGGATAATCCCTTGAGCGTCTATATAGGCAGTCAGTCGGCTGAATGCGTGAGTCGTTGGTAGTCTCAAGTTGGCCGTGAGCATCTTGATCTCGTGCGTGAAATATGCCGCTTGAGTAGCCTTGATCCAGAATAATCTGGATTCCTCCAAAGCTGAGTGCAAGTCCAGTGGCTTGGATCGGCGCCTTTTCAGAAGCGAAATAAACCTGAATCAAAGAGCTGTTATTCTCAATAATTTGTTGAGAGTTGAGTACCTATATATGAGATCCCAATGATAGTCCGACTGAGATGCAGCTGCATGTAGCGCAATGCCAGGACGAGCTTCATGAACGCTCAACTCGTCTGACAGCGCGGGTTGTGATGGCCATGATTCAGGTGTGAGTATCCACGGTGGTCCCGTCCACCATAAAGAGTGGCTTTGGAGTTGAGAGGTGGTCAAGCCTCGAGATGCGCAATCGGCTGGATTGGAAGTACCAGGTATGTATCTCCAGTGTGCTTTTGCAGTGAGCTCTTGAATCTGAGAAACTCGGTTTCTCACGAAATCCTTCCAGCGCGATGCATGAGATTTGATCCACGTGAGTGTCACAAGAGAGTCCGTCCACAAGTGAGTCGCTATAACGTTCAACTTCAAGGTGGCTTGAACGTATCGCATGAGTCTTGCGAGCAGCAATGCTGCGGAGAGTTCAAGTCTCGGGATGGTGAGCCGTTTGAGTGGTGCTACCTTAGTTTTGGAGCACACCAATGAGATCGTGGCGCCATTCGAGTTGCGGACGGTGATATACACGACTGCAGCCATTGCTAGTTGAGAGGCATCAGAAAAGCCATGAAATTCCACTGTTGAGGTGCTCCATGTATTATACCACCGAGGTATTGAGATCTTGCGCAAGTTGGTGAGTTCCTTTCTGATGATGAGCCACCGTGATGAGAGCTGGGATGGCAGTGGTTCATCCCATTGGAGCTTGTGTAGCCAAAGCTCCTGCAAGAGCATCTTCGCCTTGATCACTACTGGTGATACAAAGCCTAGTGGATCGAATATCTGAGCCACTTCAGACAAAATGAGGCGTTTGGTGAGATGATCGGTTTGCGACGAGATCCTTGTTGAGAATGTAAATGAATCTTCTTGAGGAAGCCATCGTAGTCCGAGTATTTTGGTTACGCAATCGTCAAATGTGATTTGTGAGCCCTGATTCGTTTCTGCTTGAACCGCCGTGAGCACATCTTGGTGAGTCGCGTGCCACTTGGCTAACGGGAAACCGCCCGCCATGCACAAGTTCTTTAGCTGCAATGAAATTTCTATTAGCTGTTGAACAGTGTCAGCGCCTCCGAAGATATCATCGACGTATCGACCTCGAAGGATGGACGGCACTGCAAGGGGAAAATTGTGACCTTCATGCTCAACCAATTGAAGCAGCGTTCGTACTGCTAAGAACGGGGCAGCCTTGGTGCCATAGGTGACCGTTGTTAGATAATGTGGCACTTCATTGAGCAGGTCGTCTATCCAGAGAATCCGTTGTAAATCCCAGTCGTCTTCATGCACATTGATCTGCCTATACATCTTTGTGATGTCCGTGGCGACTAAGTGTCGGAATTGTCGAATCCAGAGCAGAACATCGGTGATGTCTAGATGCAAATTGGCTCCTGTGTGCATGAGATCATTGAGTGAGCGGCCGGATGTGGATGCACTCGAGCCATTAAATACCACACGTAATTTTGTGGTTGCACTGTCTGGTCTGAGCACTCCGTGGTGTGGCAAATAATATTGCGTGTGCTGACTGGAAACGGGTGAAGCCTTCTTCATGTGATTGAGCTCTCGATATTCAGTCATAAACTGATGATACAGACGTTGATAATTCTGATCTCGGGAGAATCTTCTTATTAATCCCTGCAGGCATCGATGAGCAGTTTGATACGAGTTGCCAAGAGTGTCAGGTGATGATTTCAATGGAAGTCGAACCGTATATCGACCTGTGGAGTCCCGCGAGACAGTGCTTTTGAAATATTCTTCGCATCGTTGTTCGTCAGGAGTAAGATCTTGATTGTTACTCGCAGGTACCTCTTCTTGTGTCCAGAATTTTTCCAGCAACTCGTCGAGAGCATCTTCTCTTTCTTGAATTGAGATGTGATTCACAGTAGCAGATGCCGATGATGATGTGTTGACAGGCCCGAGAACGAGCCATCCAAAAATTGAGAGCTGCGCAATTGGCATCAATGGATCGTGTTTGATGATGTTGGGCTTGATGATCTGCCCATATGAGTCCGCTCCAATGATGATATCCACTGGCCGGGGTGTAAGGAAATCTGGATCGGCCAAGGTTAACTTGGTGAGATGCGGCCAGTCCTGTGGTGCAGCGTTGAATGATGGCAGGATGTTGGTTAACGTCTGCAGAATGTGAGCGTGAATAATGACGTCTGATCTTGAGTGAAGTGAGCGGAGCGTGAGTGATACAATTCCTCGAGTTTGAGTAGACCTTCCGCCACCAATGCCAGTAATGATAATTACAGAATGCTGTCGAGGAATGTTGAGCTGACGAACAAGTGAGTCAGAAACGAAGGTGAGTTCTGAACCTGAATCGATGAGAAGCCGTACGTGCTGAGTAGCAACAGATGAGCTTAGCTGAGCCAGGGCTGTAGCTAATAAGGTTGAGTGTGATGAGCGGGCCAGAAACGAGTGAGCGACGATTGCACCATCCTTTCATTGAGCGGGTGCGGCTGAGCTGGTGTTCGGCTTCGCTGATGAGCTCGCCTGATGAGCCTCATGCAGCATCGTGTGATGTCGGCTGGTGCACTTCTTGCACCCCCGTGAGCTCTTGCATGAGCGGATGTTGTGGCGGCCGAGGCAGTTGAAACAGAGCCTCCGTGAGATGACGAGTTTTTGGCGATCGCCAGGTGAGAGGTCTCGGAATTTGGAGCACGTGACGATGAAGTGCGTGCCATTGCAGCAATCACACGGGTACTCCGTTGAGCTGTCTGATGTCGCAGCACGGGCTGGTTGAACTGCCGCATGTTGAGCGGTCGAGGAGCGCCTGGGTGTGGAGCTGGCTGCGCTTCCTGAGCTGGTCGTCGACTCGATCCTCTCGAGTGCTCGTGCTCGAGATGTCAAGAACCGCTCGAGCTGCTCGAATTGCGGATACTCGCGTGTGGCTCCGAGGGACGTCTCCCACTGCTCTTTCGACTGGCGATCCAGCTGCCTGGACAGCTGATACACCAGGATGCAGTCTCCTAGGTCTTGTGAGACTCCTAAGGCCTGCAGGCCTTTTATACCTTCCTTGAAGGTAGTGAGCAACTTGTCCAGTGCGGCGGCGTTCTTCTGCACCGGTGTTGAGCTGGCGAAGAGCTGGTCGAGGTACGCTTGGATGAGCAGGCGCTTATTTTCATAGCGATCGACGAGCAGTTCCCATGAAGGCCTGAGCGAATCGGCGGTGAGCGGCAGTCCGGAGATGAGCTGAGCAGGTGGACCTGTTAGTGAGAGCCGCAGGTAGTGGAGTTTCTCCACGTCGGTGAGCCGTTGACTGTCGTAAATGACAGCCTTGAAGAGATCTCGGTATGCAGGCCATGCTTCGTACTCGCCCTCGAACGACGGGATTGATATGTCCGGCAGTCGTTGTTGAGACTGAGAGGGCTGCGCCGTCTCAGACGCTGCCGTTGGAGCGATCTTCGCCGCCACTGCGCCTTTGAGTTTTGCCAGAGCGCGACGAGCCGACATGCATTCCTGCGCCTCCATGGCGAAGGCGTTTTTTGAGAAATATTCATGACCGATGAGCGCCGCCGGCCATGTGGCCTCGAAATATGCGTGTTCCTTTTGGAACGCCTTGTGCACCTCCTCGAGTTGTATCGAAAGCTGGAGGACCTCGTCTACCGAGGTTTCTTCGGCGGTAGCCGGCAAGGTCTCGATGAGGGCCCGCAACGTCGCGATGCGGTTCATCTGCGTCTGCACCTTTAGAGTTAGCTCCGTGGACAGACGCGCGGGTGACTTTTTGCGTTCTGATGTGCGCTTTTCGTCCGGCACATCGAGCAACGGCGGGGACTTGCCGTTCGTCTCAGTTTTGTCCGGATCCGCCTTCTCCGCCATGATGAGACGTCACTGAGCTGCGCACGATGAGAGACCTGAGAAGTCGAAGCACGTGTAAGGAATGCTGCACGATGCGAGAACGTTCGAGAACGCGTGAGAGAAACTGCGCGACGCGAGAGTCTGTTCATGCACTGAGCACGTGATCATGTCCGCGTTACACTTGTGAGAGCGCGCGATAATGTTTGTATGGCACTCGCGAGCGCGCGTGAGAATGTCTATCTTTCACTCGCGAAAGCGCGCGATAATGTCTACGTGGCACGTTGAAGGACATGCCCTGTTCACAAGCTCTGTCTCTGAGCTACACTTTAGGTTCCACGCATCCGGCTCGAAGGACCAAATGTTCGCGAAATCGCTGTATTTCCCGGCGATGGAAGCGGGATGAGAAGGACGCGGGTGGAAGGTGTTAATAAATTATGTCCTTTTTATTTATGTAGCTCAGAGCACAGTCTGAGCAGTTTTTAATGTGAGAAATATATACAATCTGACCTGAGAAGTCGTTGAGCGTTGCTGAAATGAGAGGCCAGATATTTAAGAGGCAATTATATGAATTGCTCGTTGCGTGGTGAGTCGCCCGGTGAGCCGGTGAACCACGTGGCGGTCGGCGCCCGCGCGCGTGTGATCTTGAGCTGCCTTGATGATGTACCAGATCGATGAGCGGTCTCTTTACACCTCACTAACTGTCTATGATGCGATTATGATGCGATGGGCGCGTTGATTGTGTTCTATCAGCGAAACTGCACAGAGCACATGTGACACGTCTGCTCACAGCACGGCCATTACTCTTCTGTCTATGATGCGCGGAAGAAGACGACGACGCTCGCGCCCGTGCTTGCGATCGCCGCCGCGCGGATCCGGCTGGTCGATGCCCGGTCGATGCTGCCATCTGATCCGGTGGCGCAACGTGAGAACGGAATCTCAAACAATAAGAAATAGACATAAATTTTAGACGACAGTTGTCGATCGACCAGAGAGATATGATCCAGATACATTTACGTGCAAAATCGTAAAAACAAAGATTTTCCAGATAACCAACCTCAAACTGATAAACTAAGCAAGACAAGGTTATAAACTTTTGCCAGATTCTTGGGAATAAGTACGAGACTGTACTTGTCGTACTTCAAGGGCCCTTAAAATTTCGACGAAAACGGGAAACGGAAATTGTTTCTGTTTGTCTCAAAACGACTGACAACAGACGTGAATCATCGTAAAACGCGTTATTCACATTTGGAATAAACCTGACCGCATCATAAAAACAAAAAGGATTCTTAAATGAAACCTCTTGATTAGGCACCTATAAAAGTCGTACAGATCTCGCATTTTTCTAAATAGACGACACAGTTATCCGTCACATTTATCAGACATTAAAAATTTCACACGTGTGTTTGGAAACATGGAATTCAAACTCAAGACCCACGTTCGTCAGGAACTAATAAAATTAAGCAAGATAAGTCACTAGAAGGAATGTTAGCTTGCACTTTTGAAAAACGGGTTAGGAAAGTTTTTTAATGATGGACTCGCCAATGGGCAACTACTAAATAGAAATAGCGTTATAGGCGGTGACAATTTTTCGCTAACTCGCCAAGAGATAGGCGGAAAATTGAAATATACGTAACGCACAAAAGGAAAATCCTACCAACCAAAATAATCCTAAGACTAAATTCACCCCCTTAAATTCCTATATAAACCATGATTCCATGCAGTTCTAGTCAGTTCCAGTATTAGAATCTAAAGAGATTGGTTCACTTAAAGTTGAAGTACAAGATGGTAAAAGTAAAATTATGTATGTCACTGTGTACGATGTTGTATATGTTCCTAAATTGCGATCTAATTTACTATCTGTTATAAGATTAATGGAACGTGGACTTAAAGTTAACTTTGAGATTGAAATATGAGGTTGAAATATGTAAACAAAACAGTGAGATTATTACTGTAGGTGAACGTAAGGATAATCATTTTGTAATTTACATGAGTAGGTATAGAAGGAGGGTTTTAGGCCGGGTGTTCCGAGGGGAAAGCGGCGGGGGGGGGAGGACTCGAAAGCGTCGGGACATGTTGTTATCAAATATTGATAAACATATCAGTGACAAAGAGACTAGCGCCGCCGTCCGGCCGAGGGGTTCGCGGGGAAGAGGGGGGAGTTCCACGTTCCTGACCGAAGAGTCCGCGGGAGGAGGAGAGACGCGCGTTTTAGGCACCGGGAGGAGACCCGCGTGCACCGGTAGCGTTTATTCGCGCTAAGAGCGGACGTGTCAGGACGCGTTTCGCGACACCGATCGATTATGGCGCAGGGTATTACAAAGGCTAGTGGGTGTCGTCCGGCTGCTGGGATTTTATCGGCAAATATAAACAAAGTAGAGTTATATTGCGAGACACTTGCCTCTGCAATGATCTCATTCTTCGAGAACTTTCTAGAAGTTTCTAGAACCTCCGATTTAACTGTTGCGGCGGTATTCGGTTATGGCGCGACATATTACAAAGGCTAGCGGGCGCCATTCGGCTGCTGGAATTTTATCGGCAAATATAAACACAATAGAGTTAGATTGCGAAACACTTGCCTCTGCAATGATCTCATCCTTCTAGAACATGCGATCCGCCATTCGGTTATGGCGTCTCACACTACAAAAGTGAGCGCCGATGGTCTGACGACGGTTTAAAGATAAAATAGCCGAGGTAAACAATCAATAAAATTTGTCGCCCATAACGATTTAACCGTCGCGGAGTCCTCTTCATGCAGCATATTACAAAAGCGAGCGCCGATGTCCGGCTGCTGGAATGTACAAACAAAATATGTCTAATGGTAATTATACAAATGCATAGACATCCATTGTCGCCAGAATGATAATGGATCCACATCTTGCGGATCAGTCATCGGCTAGTTTTCGCAACGCGAACGGTTATACTCGGGGGTGAAGTTTTTTGAACGAATGAGCAGTTCGCGGACAGACGGACGGACAGACAGTCGGGACAGACAGCAAACAGTCGGGTTTTATATAATAGTATGATATTATCCTGACATCATCCTGAGTGACCGTTTACAGTTCATTGTGATATATAATACTGTTTAAATATGTGCTAATCTTATAATTACTTTGGTAAATTGATACGAATCTAATAAGAATACACAATCTCTCCCTTGAATCATAAGAAATGTGTCGTCTCCTATTCTAAATTATGAGGCCAGGCTAATGCGTAAGCTTGTACTTAACATAGCCCGTTTTCTGTATTCGTGGATTTCCATTGGAGCCTTTCCATTCGAATCTTTTATTGAAATCCTCTATTTTTTTATATATTTATAAATATATTTATGTTATAATTACAACGTAACAATAAGAAATGAGATAAGAACAGATTTATAATTAGAAAAAGCACTTCTCGCAAGCTCCTGCGGACATGTAACAATCCTGTGCTTGAGTGGCACGCTCGTCACTTGTAGGACTCGCTGGCCGAGCGTAGAGGCAAGGGGAGAAAAGTAACCCAGCAAACACCAAAAAATTAAAAATTTGCACTTGGCTTTCTCATCAAATTGAGATATGGAAATTTGCACATAGCAAAGTCACAATTTTGAAGTGAGAGAGTAGGAAATTAGCAAATTGAATCCACAACGTATTGCTACGCGCTCAAAACTCCTCTATGAGGAATCTTGTATTTTATTAGGTGCATAATTTTTAGTTTGGCTTCCTCATAGAGGAAGCTTTTCGCGCGTAGCAATACGTTGTGGATTCAATTTGTTAATTTCCTACTCTCTCACTTCAAAATTGTGACTTTGCTATGTGCAAATTTCCACATCTCAATTTGATGAGAAAGCCAAGTGCAAATTTCTAATTTGCATAATTTTTTTCAAATTTTTTTATAAAATTTACAAGTTACATTTTCTTCTTACTTTTTTCCTAAAAGTCTATCTGCCTCTATTTTTCCTTAACTTTCTTTAATTATACTTTTTCGTTTATATTAATTTTGTTTGTTTGTTTTGATCACGTATAAAGCTAGGTCTAATCAACCAAATCTTAAAAAATTATATATGAAATAGGGGTAAAAAAGACTGAAAAATATAATAAAATTAGAAATAGATCGATATCTCCAAATTTGCGGAAGTTAGAGCAACCACGGACATTTCTAAAAAAATTCAAAATTGTTTAAAAAAAGAACCCCTTTACCGATTATCGCCAAATTCAATACCAACCTTCCTTGAATAATACTCTATCGATTAAAAAAAAAAAAAAAAAAAAAAAAAAAAAAAAAAAAAAAACATCCCAATATCTTAAAAATTACGGAAGTTAGAGCACATACAGACAACAACATACACATACACACACACACATACAGGCAACAACATACACATACACACACACACACACATATAGACAACAACATACACATACACACACACACATACATACATACATACATACATACATACATACACACGGACATTTTGTACAAAATTTTTCAACGTTTTAGAACATTCTAAACACGTTGCCAAAGATATCTAAAAATTTTTTTTTTTACGAAAACAAAGCTTTTTCTACGAGGAAGCAATATAATTATATAGATATATAGATATATAACGTAGAAGCAACAGATAATATAATAGGTGTTATACTGTAGTAGCATAACAGTTATATAACTGTACTTTGTTATTATAATATAATTAGGTTATAAAACTATTATGCTGCTCTGTTATTTATATGTTATAATAAATGCACATTAATACAACTGCAATATATGCGTGTTATACAACAACGGTTGCATTGATATTATATAAATGTTATATAACATAATTGCAATTACCGCCGGAATTATATAACCTCGATAGCATGCGCCATAGCGGCGCGCGCAAGTGCGCGGTCTCTTCTCGCTTCTACTAGTGCCATCGTGTCACGATCGTGATAATATACTGTGACGTTGCAGTTTCGCTGCATCGTGGCAGCGCCCTGCCGCCGTCACAAGGCGCGGGATTTCGATCATTCGCGCCCGAGGACGATTTACCGAGTCAGAGCGAGAGATCTCCAGGGGCATAATTGTAATTGCGTTTCCGTACTCTAATCCTTTTTTTTGTATTTTGTAAAATTGCGTGGCGCCTCACCGAGTTGAGACTGGAGTTCCCGAGGAGCGGATTATGGAGTGCAGGATCAGACGGAAGGAATCGAGCGACTTATCGATTGACGCGGACGGACCACGGCGAAACTCGCAGGCCGGCGGGCGCAGGGGAGCGCGGAAGAAAGCTCGCGCGGCACGTAATACGGCGACGGACGGACCCATAGAGGCAGGGCCCCGGGACTCCGGGGCGAAATGAACTTCGCCTGCCCTCCTCACCTGTAAAAGGGATTCCGGGATGGATGGCCACCATTCCCGGACAGAACGAGAAGCGCGGGGACGTTAGCGTCTCGCCCGACCGGGAAGGATCCCGGCGAAATTACCGTGCACGCAGAAAACTTGGAGCGCCCTGCGGGAGCAGGATTGTCGGCCCTGTGCAAGGATCCGCCGCGAGCTTGCGGGCTCGCCCCTAATTGGTCCGCGCGATAGCGTTGAGCGGCTGCGTACGCCCGGGGTGGGGCGCGCAATCGATTCCGCGATCGAGCGAAATTTCGGGAGCACTCGTAGATCGTCCTCGATAACCACCGCACGTCTGAATACTTGTCGCGGCATTAATGGAACCTTTTGACGATCCCTGGCACTTGTTCCGACCTTGGAGTGACGGCGAGGAGCCTCGAGAGAGAAGGGTCAACGGTGAGGTTGCCTCGGTATTATTCTTGATCATGTAAAGCCACGATATCGCCCTCCGGGTCGCGCTCGCTCGAAATTACATTCGGTAACCGGCGGCATGTGCCGACAACGAGTTCATTAGGCGATCGATGTCGAGAGCGAGGGGCCTTGGAATGGTATCGCGGCCGTGGGATTATTATCGAGTCGCGGAAAAGCTTCCGGAGATCGTGATCGATGTGTCCGCGGATTTCGTCTCGCGAATTCACCGCCTCGTGTAACCTGAGTGTTCGCGAACGCTAGATTATTGCGTAGTAATTCGCCCGGTCGGGACGCAGACCGTACACGCGGTAATGGCCGCGTCTAGAATGTTCGCCTATTTCGCGTGTCGAGATTTTTCGCGTTGAAGAGTCGCGTTTCGACGATGCTCGCGCCCGGATAATTCGCGTTCGGTTATCGTTCGCGTTGGCTTTGGTGCGTTACGTTATGATTCGCTTCGGAAATGTTACTCATGTCATCGTTTGGCTGTTTCTTGCGCTACAGTGTACGATTCGCGTTGGATTGCTATTGCGCTCCGTAGGATTCGCGGGAAATTGCGTATGCTCGCGTTCGTTATTGTCTCTTGCGTGGTTACTCGCGGAAATTCCGTACTTTCGCGTCAGCTCCGGCATTGTGCGTCACGACGAGGACCTCTGCTCCTCTGTCTTCGCGATGAAAACTTGTTGACGACCGCGTATTGCATCGGACAGTACTCGCGCTATCATTATCGCGTGCGTTAGATTCTGAGTTGCGTTAGATTAAGACTTGCGTTAGATTAAGATTGGCGTTAGATTAAGATTTGCGTTAGATTAAGATATTTGCGTTAGGCGAAGATACTCGCGTTAGAATGAAGGATTATCTGGCGACAGAACTTCTGCACGGCTCGGGACGTGGCATTCACGCGCTTCGGGCGTGAACCCCGGCCGTTTCGCGTTCCTTCGCGTCAATGATACTATGATTTCGCGTTTACTCCGGTTCTTCCTATTCGCGCTGTGTCTTTCGTCAATCAGCCCCGTTAGCGATACGTTTAATTATTCTTACTGTTTTCTGATTCGAAACCAACGAAACTTTCTGTTATCTTGACGCCCACGCTACTAGCGCGGTTTATTTTCTTTTCGGGCGTCCGCGTTGTTATTCATTTGCTGGATTGCGGTTTAATGACGACCGCAGGCAGAATAAACGTTGTTAATTTAATTCAAATGATCTGAATTCGTGCTTTCGTGTCACCCCGCCGAATATCGCGCTGCCCTCCTATCAACCCCGCCCACACTCCTTAGGTCGAGCTGGCCAATTCCCCGCACATCGAAGTACTTGTGTCTTGCGTCTCTTTGAGATTTTTCGCGGCTTCGGTGTATTTTAGTGGACGCGCATTGCCGCGTCTGGCGCCCAACGGTAATTCTCGATTCGCGAAACTTCAGATGTGCGAGGGAATCTTCGGAGAGGCCTAACACCCTCCTCTCCTCCTCCTTTTGATCCGGCACACGCCCCGGACCGCTCCGGGAGTGAAAAAGCCGTGACAATACATTTAGAAGACCCGTCCGTGGGAGATCGTGTACCACGTTTGCGGGAGTCTCGTGCGCGCGACGGCCCGTCGCTCGTAAAAGGACGCGACGCCGGCGAGAGACGGTCGAGGACGTGACTTTGATTCACCCTCGTACAAGAAATAACCTACTAGAAAGTATGTATATACATGTTAGAATAAAATTTGGTGATAATAATATTTTTAAGCATTTTTAATTATTTATATATGTATAATATAGGTATATATGTATTATATACCTGTATTATATATGTATAATATATGTATAATATATGTATAAAGGAAGATGTCCTGACTGACTGACTCACTCATCAACGCCCAGCCCAAACCCTTGAACCGAATTTTTATCAAAAATATATGAAATAGGGGTAGAATTTTCCGGGGAGTGCCACTAAGAAGGAATTTTTAGAAATTCGAGCCCTAACGGGGTGAAAAGGAGTAAAACGTGTTTTCACGGATTCCTTAATATCTCTTAGGCCCGGAGAGATATCGATTCAGTCCAAACCCCTGAATTGAATTTTTATCAAAAATATATGAAATAGGGGTAGAATTTTCCGGAGAGTGCCACTATGTGTATAGTTTTTTGTTACCAATTTTCTGGAAAGCGATTTTTTTAATTTTTCCAATTTTTCGGGAAATAATTGATTGAATCTCAAAGAATTATAGATCAAATTTTTACCAAAAGTATATGAAATAGGGGTAGAATTTTCTGGAAAGTGCCATGATGTGTACAGTTTTTAGTTACTAATTTTTTGGAAACCAGTTTTTTTAATTTTTCCAATTTTTATTCTATGTATAACGTTTTAAAAAAGATTATTGAAGCTATTATATTAAAAGTGTCATGATGTGTATAGTTTTTATATTCAAATATATATTTAACGTTTTAATGTCATGATGTGTATAGTTTTTATATTCAAATACAACGTTTATAATATACATACTCTTTTATATAATGTACATACTCTATATATAACGTACGTTTTAAAAAAGATGAAACGTTTTAATGTCATGATGTGTATAGTTTTTATATTCAAATATATATTCAACGAAATTTATTATATAAAGGGGGCCTAGGGCGATAAGCATGTAAAAATGGCCCCCGCAAGTATGAAGTTGATATTGGCGTCGTAAGTTAGTACCCATGTGACCTTGAACTCCTGCAAATATTAACCTTGAAATTATATTTTTGAAGGAGTTATGGAGAAAGAAGTAAAAAAAACAAAAAATTTTTTTCTCGAAAACGGCTCGACCAATTTTTATGAAAAAATATATCCCAGTGAACACATTTTATAACGGCAATATAACATGGAAGTTACATGTAATATCACAATGTTATTCTTGTGATATATAAGGGCTACATAACACGGAAGTAACATGCAATTTAACATTTGTTATATGCAAGTAATATAACTGTTATACATCTTTTTGGCGTTACAGTTATGTAACAAAAATTGTGTAATTGTTACGTAACACGCTTGTATCAATGTTAGTATAACTAGTAATATTCTGGTAATATTAATGGGGTGTAACGGAATAACATATCGTCTTAAATAATGTCTTAAGACGCTAATACGGTTCAGTGATTGATTTATGACATCTTAAGATTGAACTTAAGACGGTCTTAAATAACTATATGAATACCGGCCTAAAAGACTGATGTTGATTTGCTTACTGCTCACGTTTTTCTATGTGCCCGGACTCTTAAACCTTGCATCATTTTATTTTGCTAGAGCTAATAATCGTCTGCGCTTTTCACCATAAATTTTCAATTATTTTTAAATATATATATTAAATTGTTTGAAAGGTTTAATTGTGCAGAGGCCTTTTAGTTCGCTTTAAGGCAAAAATTATAATTTACAAAATACATAATTTATAATTAATAATTATTAATAATTTATAAGATATTTATAATTTATATGATCAATTTATATAATCCGGGTATTCATCCGTATCGGTAACGTAATCATGATGCATATTACCATTACATATGGTAATGTCGCGGATGTCGTGTTGTGAGTTGTGAGTTCCTAGAGGGCCGGAGCGAGAAGAACAGCAGTGAATCGAGTTTAACTTCTTCCGCGCGGCAAACGTTACCGCGTTTTGTGTACCGAGCTATTAACAACGTGAGAGACTGAGAGTATAATATTCTTTGTTTTCTGGCAACATGATGTAGGACAGCGTCTTAAAGTACAAAGGTATGTATAATATGGTAGTGTCGATAAAATATATTTTATAAAAATCTCGGAGAATTTGGCTCTTTTAAGTGTTGAAATCACTCATATAATCGTTTTTTTTTGGCACATAGAGAAAACATTATGGGAATTAATTATATTTTTCGCATATTTGTGAGATTTAATACGTTCAGGTAGCGCATACATAATCACATAACCTTAATTTGACCACATTTATAATTCGAGTCATATTAAAAATGCATACTCTTTATTTCTCAGTATATATGCTGAGACGGCAGACGTTTGCAGCCACACTAAACATGTGGAGAAGATACACACGTACATATAAGTCCACGTCCGTGTACGGCTTACGGTCTTACAATTAGTAGCTGCAAAACCGTTTGCCGTCTGGCATCTACATGTTTCTCATTGTCAATCAATTTTCTAACTTAAATAGTTACATCTTAGCAAATAAATTTAATAATCCTGATAATTTTTTCACAGATCCTCCGCGCTTGCTGTACGAGAAACAATCTTTGGTGATATATATATTGTACATGATTTTGCACCAAAAAGTGAAAGACGTTGATGAGACATATATATATCAATAATTTACAATTATAAAGGACAATTTACAGAAGCTCGCGTTATTAATCAGGTACGTGTGCAGTAATAATTAGGCAAATGGACGTAAAAACTATTGTCTCTTTGTGTCATTTCGTTGTTGGTTGCACATTCATAAACAGATTAGCTCAAGTCTATTATAGTATAGTTATTACCCTGCATTATTATCTAACCTTGTATTTTGTGGCTTCCAAATAGCCAAAGTTAGAAGCTAGTCGCATTTGCATAAACCATTATAGATTGTAAAACAAATATATCCTTTGCAATCTGGATTTCTATATATTTTTGTTTTTGAATTGCATCTATTATACGCTACTACACACTGCCGTATTCTGATTCGTACACTGTTACGAATACTTACAATTTCTTTTTAGTTAACTAATAATACCAATAAATGGTTTCTATTATTGTCATAATAGTAGTGTAACTAAAGGCAAATTACAGAAAATACTGTTGATATTTGAAACTGTTATCATTTCTTATTTCTCTTAATCTTACAGATTTTTCAACTGTAATTGAACTTAATATCCTCAGTATTATATACACCTGCACTACCTTTCTATCCATTATAAGTTTAAATTTATGATATCAAGTATTTTTTACTGTAGTAAAAGTAGTAGTAAACGTAATAGTTTCACTAAGTATTTTTTAATGTTTTCAAAAATGTCAAAAGATATTTCCTCGTTATCTAAACGTAGAAAAAACCAATTGCTCAATGCACAAATCGCACGGTACTTGACAGATCACAATCAGCCATCTGCTTCTCGGGTTACATCAGATACAACACCTATATCTCATAATTGCCATATCGATCGTGTCAGTCCACTCAATTATTCAATTGTCAATGAAATACACAACAACGATCAGTTATCAGTTTCTTCCACGGATTTTGATACTCCTATAACTCAAAGCAATGCCAATGTCTGTATTCACACGGATGATGCTGATGATATTGGGACAAATTGCATAGCGGAAGCGGAAAGTCTCATACATTTCGAAGTTCACCAATATTCGTCAAGTGACTCTAGTAATGAGTCCTTCGTCGAAACTAATTATGACATTCCAAATAGTGTCGATATGAGTTTAGCGGACCAATTACGCTGCTGGACTGTACAAAATAATGTGCCACACAGAAACGTAAATGCATTGTTGAAAATTCTTTCTTTGTATGGTCATTCTGATTTACCAATAGATGTTCGAACTCTTATGAAAACACCTCGAAATGTGTCGTACAAGATTCAGCCAATGAATGATGGCTATTACGTGCATTTCGGACTAACAGGTGGACTGAAACGTTCGATTGCAAAGTACTTTCAAGTTATCCCCTATAAAATAGAAATAAATATAAACTGTGACGGTTTACCTCTGTTTAAAAGTTCGCGAGCTCAATTTTGGCCAATTTTGGTATCAATCGAAACTGATTTCTACACAGAGCCTATCGTTGTTGGCATATACTATGGTGACAAGAAACCTGCTGACGCTAATATCTATCTGAAAGAATTTATCATTGACATGACTGAAATTCTTGAAAACGGCCTTGATATTGATGGTCATAAGTGTTGTGTAATTATCAAGGCAATTGTTTGCGATGCACCTGCAAAGTCGTTTCTCACATATACGAAAGGTCACAATGGATACTTTGGATGCTCTAAATGTATTCAAGAAGGAGATGTAGTGGGCCATCGCATTACTTTTCCTGAAATAGATAGCGAATTAAGAACCGATCATTCCTTTCAACATCAACAACAGCCTGAGCATCATGTGGGTTATTCAGATTTACTAAATTTAAATATAGGTATGGTTTCTCAAGTTGTTTTAGATTATATGCATCTTGTATGCTTGGGAGTTATCAAACGTCTTATTCAGTTCTGGGTTAAAGGCACTAAAAATGTTCGACTTACTAACGAACAGCTGCAGGCTGCATCAGAAATTATAGAGTCAATGAAATGCTTCATAACTAAAGAATTTTGCAGAAAACCGAGAAGTCTTAACGATATCGATAGATGGAAGGCTACTGAGCTACGTCAATTTCTTCTTTACACCGGCCCTGTGGTTTTGAAATCAGTTTTGCGGAAAGATTTATATAATCATTTTCTTTCATTGAGCGTAGCAATCCGTATTTTATCTGATCCTAAACTGTGTTTGGTTATGAATGATTATGCTCGATCTCTGTTGTGCTAGTTTGTTTCGCATTACGGAGAATTGTATGGTCCGGAATACATTACGTATAATGTACATAATCTCGTGCATCTTGCTTCTGATGTAACCCGATTCGGCTGCTTAGATAAATTTAGCGCGTTTAAATTTGAAAACTGTTTGCAGGCAATAAAGAAACAGGTTAAGAATTCGCAAAGACCATTACATCAAATCGTGAATCGTATAACAGAAGAAAATGCTCTACCTATTCAAACTCAATATCGCAAATCGTATCCAATCGTACACTATTCGAGGTCTGCAATGAAGATCAAACGTCTCGAGTTTGATGGATTTTCCATCTCAACAGAAGATTATGAGAATTGTTGCCAATTGAATAATGATTCGATTTTTATTGTAACAAAAATTTTCAGCGATAATAACGTTCTTTACGTAAGAGGTAATAAGTATAGCAACACGAGATCACTTTTTTTAAGTGCCGTGCGATTCTGAGAAATTTGGCATCTCCCTGATTAATGAAGGATCTATATCTGAACGGATTACATTGTTAGCATCGCAAATACAGAGAAAGTGCTTGAAATTGCAAAATCCTGAAGAAACTACCTCGAGTGTAGTGATCCCTTTACTGCAATATAATTATTGACATTTAGAATCCAATCCAATAAAAAAGATCATTCCTCGTATTTTTCAAATCTTTTCCTGCAATCTCATTCCCTCTTGTTCCATTCCCTCTTGTTCCATTTTGAAATTATCTCGTTTCCACTTACGGTTGGTGGTAGACATGGCGTATGCAGTCGTAATATTCAAAGACAACGAAGTTTCCGAGGTACCATCTAATTGGCTTGAAACAAATGACGAAGAATCGTTATGTTGGTGGCCGGTACATTGCAAAAACGCCAGTACGCTAATAGCAAAAAGATCTAAACCAGATAAAAAGTCGTGGGATAAGTTGCCTGTTGTCATCGAAAAATATTGCAGTAGGTATACTTCTTTATCATAGAATAAAGGAACATCTGCAATATTTTTATTTATAATAAATAATTTTTGCAGCGTCTTATGAAAAGGCTCGAAAGGTCGCGGAGGATGCAAATTATGTAACTACTGATGATGACCAACTCGGGAAAGGACGCAGACAAGTAATGCCCATACGAAAATCGAGTTCCTCATCCGAAGATGCCGAAAATGAAAATCAATCTAAAACTTTGAAGCGGATAAAGGCACGAGAGCCGCGTAAGTTCTAGCCATCGTATATTCTGATTTAACAAATTTTTTGAAGTTGTTATGTCTCGTCGTCTATTCTTCGAATGTCACAAGGAGAGTTTATATAGCGTATTTTTCTCCTGTTTGAATCCATTTCGCAATTTGAACTTTTTACAATTTGATTGAACTTGAAATCTCTATGAATTTCAAATCCTTACGTATTGCGCATTCCATCGTGAGCTACTTAAGATGAGGCTGTTTGTAAATTTTTGTGTAGAAATCTCAGTGATGGTTTTACAATATCATGTCTACACACACGCACGCACGCACGCACGCACGCACGCACGCACGCACGCACGCACGCACGCACGCACGCACGCACGCACGCACGCACGCACGCACGCACGCACGCACGCACGCACGCACGCACGCACGCACGCACGCACGCACGCACGCACGCACGCACGCACGCACGCACGCACGCACGCACGCACGCACGCACGCACGCACGCACGCACGCACGCACGCACGCACGCACGCACGCACGCACGCACGCACGCACGCACGCACGCACGCACGCACGCACGCACGCACGCACGCACGCACGCACGCACGCACGCACGCACGCACGCACGCACGCACGCACGCACGCACGCACGCACGCACGCACGCACGCACGCACGCACGCACGCACGCACGCACGCACGCACGCACGCACGCACGCACGCACGCACGCACGCACGCACGCACGCACGCACGCACGCACGCACGCACGCACGCACGCACGCACGCACGCACGCACGCACGCACGCACGCACGCACGCACGCACGCACGCACGCACGCACGCACGCACGCACGCACGCACGCACGCACGCACGCACGCACGCACGCACGCACGCACGCACGCACGCACGCACGCACGCACGCACGCACGCACGCACGCACGCACGCACGCACGCACGCACGCACGCACGCACGCACGCACGCACGCACGCACGCACGCACGCACGCACGCACGCACGCACGCACGCACGCACGCACGCACGCACGCACGCACGCACGCACGCACGCACGCACGCACGCACGCACGCACGCACGCACGCACGCACGCACGCACGCACGCACGCACGCACGCACGCACGCACGCACGCACGCACGCACGCACGCACGCACGCACGCACGCACGCACGCACGCACGCACGCACGCACGCACGCACGCACGCACGCACGCACGCACGCACGCACGCACGCACGCACGCACGCACGCACGCACGCACGCACGCACGCACGCACGCACGCACGCACGCACGCACGCACGCACGCACGCACGCACGCACGCACGCACGCACGCACGCACGCACGCACGCACGCACGCACGCACGCACGCACGCACGCACGCACGCACGCACGCACGCACGCACGCACGCACGCACGCACGCACGCACGCACGCACGCACGCACGCACGCACGCACGCACGCACGCACGCACGCACGCACGCACGCACGCACGCACGCACGCACGCACGCACGCACGCACGCACGCACGCACGCACGCACGCACGCACGCACGCACGCACGCACGCACGCACGCACGCACGCACGCACGCACGCACGCACGCACGCACGCACGCACGCACGCACGCACGCACGCACGCACGCACGCACGCACGCACGCACGCACGCACGCACGCACGCACGCACGCACGCACGCACGCACGCACGCACGCACGCACGCACGCACGCACGCACGCACGCACGCACGCACGCACGCACGCACGCACGCACGCACGCACGCACGCACGCACGCACGCACGCACGCACGCACGCACGCACGCACGCACGCACGCACGCACGCACGCACGCACGCACGCACGCACGCACGCACGCACGCACGCACGCACGCACGCACGCACGCACGCACGCACGCACGCACGCACGCACGCACGCACGCACGCACGCACGCACGCACGCACGCACGCACGCACGCACGCACGCACGCACGCACGCACGCACGCACGCACGCACGCACGCACGCACGCACGCACGCACGCACGCACGCACGCACGCACGCACGCACGCACGCACGCACGCACGCACGCACGCACGCACGCACGCACGCACGCACGCACGCACGCACGCACGCACGCACGCACGCACGCACGCACGCACGCACGCACGCACGCACGCACGCACGCACGCACGCACGCACGCACGCACGCACGCACGCACGCACGCACGCACGCACGCACGCACGCACGCACGCACGCACGCACGCACGCACGCACGCACGCACGCACGCACGCACGCACGCACGCACGCACGCACGCACGCACGCACGCACGCACGCACGCACGCACGCACGCACGCACGCACGCACGCACGCACGCACGCACGCACGCACGCACGCACGCACGCACGCACGCACGCACGCACGCACACAAGTGACAATAAAACATCATCGAAAATCAAATCTGGATTTGCAGGTCGAAACATATTATTAGACCTGCCACTGATTCCAAACAGCTCTGGTGAGACGTCAGAATCTGTAAGATTTGCACACTTGCACGATGTCGTAAAGGCAACAAAATCAAAACAGGTCACAAAGTCGCACGACATCATAAGGGCAGCGCGACCCAAAGAGACAGAAGCATGTGAAACGGATAACACTGCTTTAAGCTGTGAGAACAACGGTACTTTAGTTTCAGGCCATAAGTAGTTGCAATGTTAATTATAAATATTGTCCATTTAAATTCAAATTTTTATTAATTTTTCCCGAAAAGTAGAAAAAATTAAGAGAATCGAGTCAGATGAAAATCATATGAAATGTATGCATTGTACAAAAAATCTCATTTTTACGAGTCACAAAATAATTTTTATTTTAAAAATATAATGTTATACTAATAAAATTGTATTAAATTATATATATTGTTGATATTATGTTATCAAAAATTGAGTGATGATGTCTTGTGCTGTGCTATATAAGACCAATGCGACATAGACAAGGAAGCGGAAGACGTGGATGACCCATACATGACGATTTCGACTCCGGTTGCGACGCCAACAACCGGCAAGAAAAAACATTTTTCTGAAGTTTTAACAATTGCCAGAAAGGCTTTCGATGGCATGGAAGCGACGGACCGTAGTCCGGAAGGTGAAACCTATTGGACTTATTGGACATTTACAAAAGGAACATTTAAATACTTTCGAGATATTCTCTATCATTTATTATGATGTAGAATATTCAAGAATAATTATTCGGATGCTTGCGTCGATTCAAGTAGAACTACGAGAGCTTAATCAGAAAGTCGACCGTGGAAGACCTATGCTTTCAGGAAATATTAACCTCGTAACGCATCTTCTGCCATTAAAGTCAATCGCGGAGATTGAAACCTTCGAGAAAAAAATCCATGAAAATCCAGATGTGAAAGAACAATTCGTAAGTAAATTCTTTAAATACCCCACGAAGAGAGATCAATTTGTGTTGAAACTGTTGCAAGTATAGTAATAATCTTTCTATTGCAGAATATATTTGTACGGAAAATCGGAGGTCACACAGCACGTGACGACATCTAAAGAACTTGCACAAAGGTCTTTACAAATTCCTGCGCAGAGTTGTGTTCATGGAAAGGACGAAAGGAAAATTTTTGCATTGAAGGTCTACGTATTATTAAAATAATGCAAGGTGAGTGATAATCTTGAGGTTTTAGCACCAGAAAATGTCATTTTAACGTTGTTTGATAAATAGGGTTTCTCCTTTTCTATTGTCCAGTTTTTGGCAAAAATGTTGACAATAATGCTCTTGCTGCAAACAGACAGTTCAATAATCGACATAATAATTATAATAGTTAAGAATAGCTACATTTTCCCAGTAGTGGAGTCATATTAGCCGAAATTTCAGATTAATGTGAACTGCTCTAGAGGAGCAGTTTTTTTGCATGATTCGGTCAAGGGCAATGAGAATAAAGATATCCTGGAGTTTCCATATTGAGCGAGCTACGGAAGGTTTTTTTTTTTAACGTTTTTTAAAAAAATAGCGTTTTTTACGATTTCTTCTTCGGTTTTTTAAAAATATCTCCGGTTCTATCTATCGTACAGAAACCAAAAAAATACCAATTTCTTCGTCTTGAAATTGCCAACAAAACATTCTTATATCGCGAGTCGAAATTCCTGCAACATAACCTCGAAAAAAAATAAAAACCCCATTATATGGGAAATTTTGGTTTTTATTTTTTATCTTAGCTTCCAAGCAGTCAATGGCTTTACTATTCTGGAAAAACATACTTCTTTTAGTCACAAATGAACCAAAAAAATTATATGTAAAAATATGCTTTATAGAGGATTTTATACTAGTTTGAAGTTTAAAATTGCCGCTCTAATAACTTTGGTGCAACACACCCTAGGGACCTTTTTTTTTTTTAAATTGTTCGTTTTTTTATGCTCTTTAAGATGACTATAAGTAATATTGTCTAAATACAAGTAAACAATTTATAAAAACGATATAAAAAATTTTTCTAATTTTTTTCATCGATTTTGCACGTAATGCATTACTTATACAATCTTTACCCATTTTTATTTTTATTTGTTTGTAATTTCATTAATTATACAACATATTACAATGTTTTCTACGTATTACGACATAAAAAAAAATGCTGTGAATCCTTATCGCATTATAATCGTAAGAATTGTAGGCTCCACGAAGGTCGTTTCTCCCAAATGTGTGCATCAAACGATGTAGGCCTTGAATTCTAGAGTCTCAATCCCTGAATTGAACAAATTGAAAGTATAAAGCGATGCCAGTCGCAAGTGTTTTTTACCTACATTTTGATGAAAGAATATTCAAAATGCACGAATACATGGTAATATTACAATTACTTCATGAATATACATGAATAAAATTTAAATAAACGTTAAAACAATTATAAAAGAATTTAACACAAAAGGTTTTCTTAGACGTATTCAAAGTATCATAATTATATTACACAATATTTAATGTTTCTGACAAAAATTGTTATTATTCATTGTAAATAAAAATGATCTTATATTATGCAGCATAAAAAAAGTTAATCAAATAGTGCTATGTGTAGTACTTCAGAATATTAGTGTTTAAAAAACCAGCATAAAATATAAATACGTGTGAAAATCATTTCTATACAAATGTAAGAATTTAACACAAAAGTATGCAGTGAATCATATAATGAATATCATACTAATAGAGTAATATTAATGAATATTAATATAAAAAGAATTTTAATTACCAAAAAACTGTTGGAACGTTAGTCACTTTGACTTGAATTTCAGTGTAGTTGTCACAGCACCTGTATCTGCAATATGTTGAAAATATATCATAATAAATCATACGTTAACGTATGTCTTATTTATATTTCAACATATTGCAGATACAGGTGCTGTGACAACTACACTGAAATTCAAGTCAAAAGTGACTAACGTTCCAACAGTTTTTTGGTAATTAAAATTCTTTTTATATTAATATTCATTAATATTACTCTATTAGTATGATATTCATTATATGATTCACTGCATACTTTTGTGTTAAATTCTTACATTTGTATAGAAATGATTTTCACACGTATTTATATTTTATGCTGGTTTTTTAAACACTAATATTCTGAAGTACTACACATAGCACTATTTGATTAACTTTTTTTATGCTGCATAATATAAGATCATTTTTATTTACAATGAATAATAACAATTTTTGTCAGAAACATTAAATATTGTGTAATATAATTATGATACTTTGAATACGTCTAAGAAAACCTTTTGTGTTAAATTCTTTTATAATTGTTTTAACGTTTATTTAAATTTTATTCATGTATATTCATGAAGTAATTGTAATATTACCATGTATTCGTGCATTTTGAATATTCTTTCATCAAAATGTAGGTAAAAAACACTTGCGACTGGCATCGCTTTATACTTTCAATTTGTTCAATTCAGGGATTGAGACTCTAGAATTCAAGGCCTACATCGTTTGATGCACACATTTGGGAGAAACGACCTTCGTGGAGCCTACAATTCTTACGATTATAATGCGATAAGGATTCACAGCATTTTTTTTTATGTCGTAATACGTAGAAAACATTGTAATATGTTGTATAATTAATGAAATTACAAACAAATAAAAATAAAAATGGGTAAAGATTGTATAAGTAATGCATTACGTGCAAAATCGATGAAAAAAATTAGAAAAATTTTTTATATCGTTTTTATAAATTGTTTACTTGTATTTAGACAATATTACTTATAGTCATCTTAAAGAGCATAAAAAAACGAACAATTTAAAAAAAAAAAAGGTCCCTAGGGTGTGTTGCACCAAAGTTATTAGAGCGGCAATTTTAAACTTCAAACTAGTATAAAATCCTCTATAAAGCATATTTTTACATATAATTTTTTTGGTTCATTTGTGACTAAAAGAAGTATGTTTTTCCAGAATAGTAAAGCCATTGACTGCTTGGAAGCTAAGATAAAAAATAAAAACCAAAATTTCCCATATAATGGGGTTTTTATTTTTTTTCGAGGTTATGTTGCAGGAATTTCGACTCGCGATATAAGAATGTTTTGTTGGCAATTTCAAGACGAAGAAATTGGTATTTTTTTGGTTTCTGTACGATAGATAGAACCGGAGATATTTTTAAAAAACCGAAGAAGAAATCGTAAAAAACGCTATTTTTTTAAAAAACGTTAAAAAAAAACCTTCCGTAGCTCGCTCAATATGGAAACTCCAGGATATCTTTATTCTCATTGCCCTTGACCGAATCATGCAAAAAAACTGCTCCTCTAGAGCAGTTCACATTAATCTGAAATTTCGGCTAATATGACTCCACTACAGTCAACGTTGCCGATATCGGTTCGAAAAAGTAACTCTTTTATACAATTGTTTTGATAACTTTTTGCAATGTTATTTGAAAAGGTTTAAACATTTTTCGTTCTGTGGTAATATTGTAGAGAATTTTAATTTTTGTCATGAAAAAAATGTCAAATTATTGTCGAATTTCTTCAAGTTTTTATTACAGAAATTTTATAAATATACTTTCACAAAAATTATATTTTGAGTTTAATTTTTAACATTTTTTACTAACATAAGACTGTGTGTAGTATTGAGGCTGTTGCAAACATGGCTGGTTTTTGTAAAAAAAAAAACAAATGATTTATACTATAATCGTTTTATTATCTCAATGTAAATAGAATAGAATGCAAAATAATTGGTTAGTTTACCTCTAAATGTTTCATAATAATCCCAATATTAGAAGTTAGTTCCGTCAACCCTAAAGCCAGTATCAGACTACGGATTGGGATTGAGATTGGATTGAAATTTAATCAATTAGAACAGAGAAAACTGATCTCAAGTTTAGTAAACTTTGCTCTGATTGGTCAAATTTCAATCCAATCTCAATCCCAATCCGTAGTCTGATACGGGCATAATGGATCTAAATTTATTGTGATATATTATCGAGTTCTTAGATGTTTCATACATTTTTACATCATTTATTATAATAACTTTGTTCACAGATGCTATTTTGAATACATATCCGGCAATGAAGGAAAATGAATTTGAAGAAATTGTCGCAGAATGGTTTCGGTTTGCTAAACAACGACGAACTCGAACAGCAGAAAAAGAGAAGAAAAAATTAGAAAGAAGAAAGTAAAGACAACAAAGCAAGACAGACTCTTTCAAGGTTACAGAGTCTTCTTTAGATACTAAATAATAAGATACTTATTTCTATAATTGTCATGTAACGTACCGTGGAAAAATGTCTGTTTTTTTTTTGTCAAAAAGTCTTTTTTATTTCTTTTTTTTAATTCATAAACATAATTATTAATATCTAAACAATTGAAGAAACTTACGAATTTGATCATATAACGTACCGTGGAAAAATGCTTTTTTGTTCTTTGTCGAAAAGTTCTTTTTATTTCTTTTTCATTTATAAACATAATTATTAGTATCTAAACGATTGAAGAAACTTACGACGGAATTTAAAAACAGTCTGTACCGGAATTGCTGTGCTGTTAGTTTCTGTCTGCCTTCTGGCACGCGCAATAGAACTTTGATTGAATTGAAGGTCCTCTTGTGCCTTATAAGCGACCTTCGCACGAAAACACTTGCTAATCTTAACGAGTGATGCAATTGCGTAACATTAAGTATAAATAATTAATAATAAATGCATTTAGTATAACGCGATAGAACTGGTGTGTGAGGTATTATGTAACTGTGATAGCGACACTGCAAAAACTTAAATATTACTTGATCACGGTCATCATCACTCAGTATCTAGATAGGCAAAGTTTGTAGGAAATGCAAGAGATATTCCTAATATAAAACCTAATATGTTCTTAAATGTTTTGAATTTGTTACACATTTTGATACTATATTGATTTAAATACACATTATATAAATATATTTTGTTTAGTGTAATACATTTGATTAATAAACAGTAATTGTGAATCAACATACTTTTATTTAACTTTTGTAATGCGCTCATTGTCCCAATATAACTGTAATGGCCAGTCTACAATGAGTCGTTAGTCGTTAATCAGATGTCGGAAGAAATAGTTATAAGCGTATCGTAAGGCAATCGGAGGCCTGTAATCGGTGATCGTAAGAGATGGCATTTGGCCAATCGCTTATGATTGCCGATTACAGATTTCCGATCGACTTATGACACGTTTATGACTTTTTCCGACTCTCTTCCGACATCTGATTAACAACTAACGACTCATTGTAGACTGGCCATAACATTACAGTTAATCTAATGTTATATTCCCGTAAATATAGTAGCAATGTCACAATTAGGTTAATTGTTATATTCAATTGCAATATTGCAGTTCTATAGCAGTTATAATATTTGTAACATTACAGTCACAGTAACAGTTATGCAACAGTTAGATAACATGTTACATAACATGTTATATTGCTGAGTCGGAAATGGCAAATTACACGTAAGTTACATGTAACATTCTGGTTTATATAACCTGTTATATTCGTTTACATTGCCGTTACATTGCTGCTATATTACTGTGTTCACTGGGTATATATATATTTTTTTTTATGAAAAAATATATATATATACCCAGTATTTTTTATGAAAAAAAAAATATATATATATATGCGGCAGTTTCCTTGACCGGCGCTACAAGGCGTTACTTTGAGCATCAGGTGACACAACCATGATTTTTATTTTTTTACTTCAAAACTATATTTTTTTAAAATCTGGGAAAATTATACGTTAAAATAGATACTAGTATAATGTTTTTGCAAAAAAAATTAAAAGTGTCACTCTAAAGAAACACAAAAAAAAAATTGTTTGAAAAATTCAAAATTTTTTTTCAGCTCTATTATTTGTTCAAAAATTACAAAATATTTTCTTTTAAACACCATTATTGATACCTACAACATATATTTTTTTTATAAAAATTGGTCGAGCCGTTTTCGAGAAAAAAATTTTTTGTTTTTTTTTCTTCCTCCATAACTCCTTCAAAAATATAATTTCAAGGTTAATATTTGCAGGAGTTCAAGGTCACATGGGTACTAACTTACGACGCCAATATCAACTTCATACTTGCGGGGGCCATTTTTACATGCTTATCCTCCTAGGCCCTTTATTTTTTTTCTCGATCTTCTCAGGTTGTTTTTTGGATTTATTTTTTGAAGAATGTTTTGGATCGTCTGAAGTATTTTTAAAGTTCGCCGCTTGCTCCCTTTCATAATTTTCAGATTTATTTTTGGAAGAATGTTCTGGATCGTTTGGAGTATTTTCAAAATTTGCTGCTTGCTCCTTTTCATAATTTTCAGCGGCTTGAATGAGAAGGTCGTCCTGACCGTCTTCTAATACAAAATTATTTCAAAAAATTGTTATATAATTAAAAAAAGCAAATCTATATAGATTTTTAAATAAAATCTTATTTAAACTTACAATAACTGAATTCGTTTGAGCGTTGACAAAGCCCATACAATAACTAAATTCTTCTTCCATCGTTTAAGCGTTGACAAAGACGTTTTGGCAGTATTTCAAATAATATTTATCAAATTGACAATTAATAAATGAAATTTGCAACTTATGAACTTATGAAGTTGTTTTTTCTATAGACTGAATTTTTGATTGATTGAATTTAAAATCGCGCATAATTTCGTACTGTATAAAAGAAATAAAGGATTAAGAGATCGTGATATTAAGAGAAACGGGCTTATACTATCGCGCGAGAGAGAGAGAGAGAGAGAGAGAGAGAGAGAGAGAGAGAGAGAGAGAGAGAGGGAGGGAGGGAGAGAGGAGTGTGTATATTATAAAGTATTTTTCACATTTATTTCGTGTTTGCAGTTATTCAGGTAATAGAATCGTTTTTGCTTTAATTATACAGTTTAATACCAACTATAAACTGTTATCTGCTCTATTTGAAGCAGTTAAACGCACGCAATACTGCTTATCCTATTAACTTGAATGTGCTTTTGCTTAGTAAAACTTTAGAGAAAATCTTATTTTGTAGGTGTTGAATCTTATAAAAAAATTTTGCAATTTTGTAAAGCCAATTCAAAAATTTCTTTTAATAAAGAAATTTCGATAACTAATGCCAATATAGGATTCTCTTAAGGGCTTATGTGTACCATAATGAGTGTATCATATAGTGGTATATTCAGACTAATAATTAATTAATTTTGGCTTATGCATTTGGTTTTTTCTTACGTAATTGTTTTTTTGGATATTTATAATGATGATATAATAAAAAAATTTTATGAAAATTGGGAGAGGGCGCATAAACGGCTTTAAGGACTCTTTTTCTGGAATCTACTACAGTTTATTATTTATATTTAGGAAAGAATTGTTTTATTTTTTAGTGCGCTTCGTCTCTCCTTTTTTTTAAGTCGGTATGGCATTTGAGTTTTTAAATGTTAATGGAGAGATGGTGCCTCACACTATTGTCCCGATCACAGGGGATAAAACCTGCCTGTTCCAATCTCTCTCCTATCTTATGTATTACACTCAGTAAATGGATAGCGATGTGCGTGAGCTAATCGTGAAACATGTAGTGGATAATTGGGAGGAATTCTCCATTATGTCCCACGACAGCGATGGGGACAATTATACCAGCTCTGTTGAATATCTCGCTAACATGTCCCAACCATTTACTTATGGTGGTTTATGCGAGTTGGTGGCGGCTGGTCAATTATTCGGGTTTGTCTTCGAGGTTTACCGCAATGGTGAGCTTTATGAGAGTTTTGGTGTTGAGGGTCACCCTATCAAGAGGCTACGCTTTACGCAGGACCTTTCTAAGGGACATTTCGATGCGTACGTGCCACGTAAACCTGAATTGACCACCATACCAATTTTCTCTCAGTCTGACCACGTCTCAAATATCTCACAACCATCACCTCTTTTTGTTCGCAAAAAGGCTTCTGGCAAACGTCGTGCTAGATATACCAACGTTAAAAGGAGGAAGCAACTTTAAGATGCGGCAAGAAAATATGCGCAGAATAACCCCGAGGTGAACAGAGCAGCGGTGGCCAGGTACTCACAAAATAACCCAGAGGTACACAGAGCAGCGGTGGGAAGATACCAACAAAATAACCCTAAGGTGCACAGAGCAGCGGTGGCCAGATACTAACAAAATAACCCCGAGGTACACAGAGCGATAGAGTTTTGATATGAACAAAGCAATCCTGAAAAACGATTAGAAAGGCGAGCACTTCCGTGGAAGGGCAAAGCTTATTCAGGCATGGCATATGATCCTGATGTGGCTTATGAGGCAGACAGCATTATAGCTCTGGGTACCATGAGCCAGAAGTGTAAGTACTGCAATGCCCTCAAGTGGGAAGAGGAGGTCCTTGGCATGTGTTGCAGCGCTGGAAAAGTGCAGCTTTCACCCTTCGAACCTTTGCCTGAGCCTCTCTACAGTTTGGTAATGGGCAGCCACCCCGAGCACGTCCACTTTATGAATTGTGTTCGGAAGTACAATGGCTGCTTCAACATGACATCATTCGGAGCCAAGCAGGTTCATAAGACGGCTTCATACCGACGTTTAAAGTTCAGGGGCAGGTATATCACTTGGTAGGAAGCTTGCTGCCAGCACCTGAACAGGAAGCCCAATTCCTACAAATTTATTTTGTGGGCGAGGACAAAAGAGAAGTGCGCTTGAGATGCGGCAATTTTCCTGATGTCAAACACGAATTAGTTAAAGAATTGCAGAGGATGCTACATGAAGTCAACAGCTACATAAAAGACCTGAAAACTACTCTAGAAAAAATACCTCCAACTTGCAAAAAATTCAAAGTTATTCATGCAGATAGAAAGTCCGCTAATGCTCATGGAGGACGGTTCAATGCACCAACAGCAAATGAGGTAGCTTTGGTGATTGTTGGACAGCAATTTGAGCAGCGAGATATTGTGTTGCAGAGCCATGACAACACACTGCGGCGCATCAGCGAGATTCACCGATCATACGACGCCCTGCAGTACCCGCTTTTGTTCTGCCGTGGCAAAGATGGGTACTCTATTGCCCTGCCTCAGCGCGATCCTCAGACCAAGTTGCCCCTCAAGAATACAGTTTCCGCAGCGAGCTTTTATTCGTACCGTATCATGGTTAAGCAAGGGGAAGTCAACCACTTGATGTACTTCCGTTCTCTTTTTAGTCAATTTTTGGTTGACATGTACGCTAAAATAGAGACTGAAAGGTTGAACTATATTAGGAACAACCAGGCGCAGCTGAGAGCAGACAGTTACATTCATCTGAGAGACGCCGTGGGAAAGGAGGATGCTGACGTTGCTCAGCTGGGTCAAATGGTGGTGCTTCCGTCATCCTTCACTGGAGGACCATGCTATATGCATGAACGAACTCAAGACGCTATGACATACGTCCGTTACCACGGCCGTCCTGATCTGTTCATTACTTTTACTTGTAACCCTAAGTGGAAGGATATCACAGATGTACTGCTGTCTGGACAAAAATCTCACGATCGTCACGACATTATAGCTAGGGTATTTTATCTCAAGGTGAAGAAGATGATGGCTCTTTTAAATAAGGGTAATCTGTTTGGAAAAGTGAGGTGTTTCACTCTGTGGAGTGGCAAAAGCGAGGTCTGCTTCACATCCACATCTTGTTGTGGCTAGAGCAGCGCATCTTTTATGATATGACAAAGTCATCTGTGCCGAAATACCTGATCCCGTGCAAGACTCTCTTCTTCATAATATTGTCAAGGCCAACATGATTTATGGTCCCTGCGGGGGCTTAAATCGTAATTCGCCTTGTATGAAAGGAGGCAATTGCAGCAAGAGGTACTCCCGGCTACTTCTCAAGGACACTCAGACAGGAAACGATGGATATCCGCAGTATCGGAGAAGGTCTCAAGCTGATGGTGGCTTTACCTTAAAAATCAATGAAATAGAGCTGGATAACCGCTGGGTGGTGCCTTATAATCCTGTTCTGTTACGTATTTTCAATGCTCATGTTAATGTGGAATTATGCAATTCAGTTAAGTCCATCAAGTATATTTGTAAGTACGTGAATAAGGGCAGTGATTAAGCGACTTTTGCCTTACAAGGGGACCTTCAGGCTAACGGATTTTTGTTTTTTTTTTGTACTTACTGTACTTGAGGGTCATCACCCAGACATCAATTTCCCAAAGCATTAAGGCGCGCTTTTCAGAAAAACTCAAGATAATCGACTTTGAAGAATTCCGAGCAAATTTTAATTTTAATGTAAAATTTATCAATCCATGCTAATTAACAGATATTTAATCATTGTTTTCAATGAAAAACTTACATCTTCTTATTTTGAATTGCTTGAAAAATCGTACTTTGTGTTCAAGTAATTTTGAAATTCGAATATTTATAATAAATTAAAATTTTGGCACAAAAATGAAAAACGTCAGGTAGGAAATAAAATACTTTTATATTTTGGAAAATTACGAGAAAATACAGCACAAAAATGATATTAATAAAAATATTGTTTAATTTTTAAAAGTGAATTATATGATATGAAATATATAGTATACAGTCGTTTTACACGTCAATATTGCACGAAGCAGGATGATATTTATCGTAAAAGCTAGGGAAACAGTAAGTTTCACGGTATCTAGCACATCATATGAACGCAGATATTTTACAGGAGCAAGGTTTTTTTAAAATTTTTGTTGGAAAACACACTTCATTGACGTTCATAAAAATGTCTCTGTCATCACAAAGGCTTGAAGCGAACCACGCGTATCGAATCATGAATATTGCATTAAAATTAAATCTATTGTACATCACCAGCTGTTCTCTCCAATCTTTAAGAACATGATTCGATACGCGTGGTTCGCTTCAAGCCTTTGTGATGACAGAGACATTTTTATGAATGTCAATGAAGTATGTTTTTCAACAGAAATTTTAAAAAAACCTTGCTCCTGTGAAATATCTGCGTTCATACGATGTGCTAGATGCCGTGAAACTTACTGTTTCCCTTGCTTTTACGATAAATATTATCCTGGTTTGTGCAATATTGACGTGTAAAACGACTGTATACTATATATCATTTTTGCGCTGTATTTTCTCGTAATTTTCCAAAATATAAAAGTATTTTATTTTCTACCTGACGTTTTTCATTTTTGTGCCAAAATTTTAATTTATTATAAATATTCGAATTTCAAAATACTTGAACACAAAGTACGATTTTTCAAGCAATTCAAAATAAGAAGATATAAGTTTTTCATTGAAAACAATGATTAAATATCTGTTAATTAGCATGAATTGATAAATTTTACATTAAAATTAAAATTCTGTGTACATAGCGCGCTCGGAATTCTTCAAAGTCGATTATCTCGAGTTTTTCTGAAAAGCGCGCCTTAATGCTTTGGGAAATTGATGTCTGGGTGATGACCTTCAAGTACAGTAAGTACAAAAAAAAAAAAATCCGTTAGCCTGAAGGTCCCCTTGTTAGAGAATAAGAGGGATGAGGTGAAGTTGTACGAGAATGGACGGTACATTAGTAGCTCAAAAGCAATTTGGAGAATCTTGGCGTTCCCTATTCATGAGAGATATCCTACTGTCTTTCATCTCGCTGTTCACCTCGAGAATGGTCAGCGTGTGTACTTTAATTCCAAGAACTTAGTTGAGAGGCTTAGCAACCCACCTCAGACAACACTCTTGGCTTTCTTCAAGCTGTGCAAAACCGACGATTTTGCAAAAACCCTTTTGTACTGTGAGGTTCCTTCTTATTTTGTGTTTAAAAATAACAAGTTTGAGAGAAGAAAGTGGGGGATGGATGTCGACGGCTGGCCAGGAATAAAGAAGGAACATGCGCTGGGAAGAGTGTATACTATCCATCCAAATAACACCGAATGTTATTATCTTCGCTTGCTGCTGCATGAGATTCAAGGTCCAACGTCCTTTTTAGATTTGAAGACTGCAAATGGTGTCCTCTGTTCCACATTCCAGTCTGCATGCAAGGCATTAGGTTTGCTGGAAGATGACAAACACTGGGACAATACCTTGGAGAAAGCTGCCTTGTGTGATTCTCCTTTCAAGTTGCGGGAGCTTTTTACAGTGATGTTGGTATTCTGTCAACTTACCAAACCTTTGAATCTTTGGGAAAAGTACAAAGACAGCCTCTCAGAAGACATTACGCAACAAGTGGAGAGAGAGTTGCAAGGCAGTGCGCAGCAGATGATGGACGAGGTGTATAACAGATGTTTGGTGCTGATTGAGGACGCAGTATTGGCTTTGGGAGGACAGGAGTTGCACCAATACGGCCTGTCTCAGCCAAAAAGGTCAGGAGAAGTTTTGAGAAATCGAGATTATCTGAGAAAGACCAACTACGATGTAAACACCTTGGCACAAGTAGTGTCGAATAACGAGGGTTTACTGACAGATGAGCAGTTCGCTGTCTATCGGCAGGTCCTTAGCAGCATTGAGTTAAGTGCTGGTCAGGTCTTTTTTCTGGATGCTCCTGGTGGTACAGGAAAAACCTTCCTCATCAACTTACTTTTGGCAAAAGTAAGAAGTGATTATGGAATCGCCTTGGCTGTTGCATCCTCTGGCATCGCTGCTACGCTGTTAGAGGGAGGCAAGATCGCTCACGCTGCTTTTAAGGGTCGGCAGGAGACCCAGGCAAACTCAGGTACACTCAGGTGCACTTTATGCACTAAGTGCACGTTAAACTGCACTTTACTCCGTATTTTATTTATTATAAATTTGTAAGAGCAAAAATGCAAAATCGGGCTCTGTAGCTGACTGCATTATTATATAAAGAGTATATAAAAAAAAATTCACGAATCTATGTAACTTATTTTATGAGAAATCTTGTTATTACGAATTACGGATTCGTAAAAACAAGATTTCTCATAAAATAAGTTACATAGATTCGTAAATTTTTTTTAATATACTCTTTATATAATAATGCAGTCAGCTACAGAGCCCGATTTTGCATTTTTGCTCTTAAAAATTTATAATAAATAAAATACGGACTCGCAGCGAGTCGCAGCTAAGCTAACTCGACAGAGGTCTCCACCGTGTCTCCTGCCGACCCTTAAGCTGCCACTCAATCTCAACCATGCAGAAACACCCCTGTGCAATATTTCAAAACAAAGCAACATGGCCCAAGTGTTGCGGGACTATAAACTCATTGTTTGGGATGAGAGCACCATGGCACATAAAGGGGGTTTTGAGGCATTGAGTACAACCTTAAAAGATATTAGGGGCAACGATGGAGTGATGGGGGGAGTCACTGTGTTGCTGGCTGGAGACTTCCGACAGACTCTGCCAGTAGTGCCAAGGGATATATATATATATATATATATATATATATATATATATATATATATATATATATATATATATATGGGGCGTTCCACGCCAAATCGGACACCATTTGGCTTTTGCATCTCCGATTTTTTTGAAAATTTTTTATGTTATAGTATTGGTTGAAAGAGACCTCCATGATTTTTTTTTAAATTTTTTGTCGAAGTGTTTTCAAAATATTGATTTTTAAAAAATTACGTTACTTTTTTTTAAACACCCATAATTTTACGAAAAATGGGCTAAATGGGACGTTTTTTTCAAAAAATTTTTTTAAACATTTTTGATAAAAAATATTAAAAAAAATTTTCAAACTGTATTTCTATAAGATCTTCTATATTTCTATAAGATTTTCAAATTTTTGACACAAATTGTTGATTTACAAAAAACACGTACTGATCGATTTTTTCCAAAATTTTTTGTAAAAAACTATCATCGATTCCACAACTTTTAAGCCTAAATTTATAATGGGATAATGACGGAATCTATTTTTTTTTCGATTTTTTAATTTCCATCTTTTATTTATCCGTGCTAAAAAATATATATAAATCTTTTTTTCAGCCTTATCGGCAACAGTCATTATTATTTATTTAAAAAAACATATATCTTTATTATTTAATAAACAAATGATCGATAATTTTTATTTGAATATACTACAATATATGATTAGTGCTTTAATATGTATTTGATTATTTTTTAGTCAATATTTGAAGGACAAAGTCCATTTTAAAAGAATTTGGTTAATGTATTTATTCAAAAATTTGCACATTTTCAAATTAGCTTGCAACCGTCAGCTGCGATCGAGCAAGCCCCGGAAATGCAGCAACCACGACCCACCATCAGGGACAACGTGCTGCTATCCAAGCCGCTAATAAGAGACGGGAGGATGTCCAGAAAGCAAGCCGAGGCGGTGAGAAGAGGCCTCGCGGCGGTCCAGGAAGAGGGCGTTGAGCCCACCGAGCATACAGGCACCGACGGCGCGCGAGAAGCGAAGCGTCAGGTACCGATGTAGAGAAAATTAATAATTAAGACAAAAAATTAGTAATAAGAAGTTCCAGTTATGTTAAAAACTGTTGTGCGATGAACATCAGAGTTCCTTGTAGGATTAGAGATATACAATTACATTACCACGAGATTCTTAATATTGTCGTAATGTTCTCACGATTTAAATAGAGTTATCACGATGAGAATGTGATTCATTTTTTTTTGTTTTGATTGTTTAATGAACCAACACGGCTTAGAAGTATCATACATACATAACAATATTGGAAACTTGTATTTATGTTTATAATACACGAGTGTTTATTTTCGCCAAATATTAATAATAACGATAATATTAATATTAATTATTACTTTCACATTCAGAATAATGTGATTTTGCAAGTTACAAAAATAAAAAGGTTCATTTAATATTAACAATTTGAGTTCAGCGTTAGAAATAGTTTCATTTTCATTTGTTAAAACAAAGGTTCAGAGAAGGTGACATATATTACGGCAAAGTGTTTTATTCGGTTTGCAAAAGTTGATTTCCTTTTCGTGATAAACAATAAAACGATGCGAATTACGCGGGCTTGAGTATCGCGAATGAACAATGAAGTCAGTCGTGTCGACTGGACTTTAAACTACGAGCCAGCAAGGCCTAAAGGCTGACTCACATGAAAGAGAGGTAATAGAATAAGAAGCGCGAGCGCGAAGCAAAATGTAAAGGCGTCCGTAAGAGATTCATGCGCGTGAGTTAAAGGTAGATTCAGAGGAGAAGATTAAATATTTGCGAATAAAAAGATTTTCCGATTTCCTTGTACCTATCGGGAGACAAGGCGGAAAATATTTTACGCGGCGCGTAAAGGCGCCGATTCGGCAACGCGCGATTCGCGACATATAGGAGGTTCCGGAAACAAAAGACTCGGTTAATCATTCGGATCGCGATAATGCGAATGGCCAATACGGGCGAACCGAGACACATTCCACAGCGTAAAAAGCGTTGCAAAAAGGATGATGTCATACATAAAGGCACAAATAATTAGCGGATATCGATTATCCCGACCCGAGAGGCATCGACCGAATTTCGTGACAGGACGACCCGCGTGCGAGTCCCGTGAGAGCGACAAAACAAACTACAGTGACGATCGAGTCACTGGATCGCGAAATCGCGAACCCGAACCCGCGGCGAGAAGCGACGATGGATTAGGGTTCAGAGAGGCTCAAAAGGTACAGCGGTACCACTTGCGACGTTATCCGATCACCAGGTCGCCAAATCTCGAACCGGGCATTTTCTGCGAGACACCACAGTAGGGGGTGGCTCAATAGATCAGAACGATGACGGTATAGGAGGCTCGTCAACGTACGATAGGTGAAATGGCAAAACGCGAACCGGAGTCGCGAACGGTCATAGACGACCTAGGTGCGCGGATGGCGTCACCGAAATATCACCACGGGTGATAGCAAATTGCTTCAGTAATGTAAACGCGAAGTTCCGTTTTCACGAGGGAGGAAGGTTTAAAACGGCGATAAAATGTTAAACAAATTAAGTATCAAAATTGAAGGGGAAACGAAACTTCGAGTAGAAGTGAATAGAATAGTTGTGAAAGCGGTAAGACGAGAACATTCGAGAGAACGTACGTGATTCTATGCGAATTCGCAAACGGCGAAAACACCTAAAAACTGAGGAATTTATCCATTGAATCCATTGTCTGCGAGCGAGCATATGTGAACGATTATCGCGAAACGCGGAAGCGAAAACGAAAGCAAACGTCAAAATTGACAAGCGAACAAAAGGCCCACCATACAGCGGGCGCGTGATAATGGGGCGTGCCAGGGCAAAAGGAGGGAAGCAAGCTCGACTATAAAAGAGCAGCAAGGCCCAAGTGCGGGGAGTCCGCTTGGCGTTATCACCGAACTCGTTCCTATTATTCTAGTCAATCCTAGCGATAGATTAACGACTTAGATTTACGCGTATACGCAAGCGGCAATAACTCCAAGTACGGGAGAATCGTTGAATTTGTTGTAGAGCAGAGGGTAGAATAAAGTGTTGATTTATCTACCATAAACTTGACTAAAATTTATTCCAACGAATTCCCGCTCACAAGACCTAAGACGCGCGAAAGATTAACCTATTCCCGCGATACCTATCTGCATCACCCGACACTGCGACGAAAGATCCAGAAGCGGCCCAGCGAAGGTCCACAGGGGCGACCAATCCAGCGGTGCACAGCTGCAGTCCCAGAGACGGCCCAAACAGCGAGGTCCCGCGGTGATCCACAGTCCCAGCGGGCGAGCCCGAAGCAGCGAGTAAGGGGAATTAGCGAGGTCCAGCGAACGGTCAGTGAGATACATTTTTCTCGATTTCTCGTGAATAAAATCGAGTGGCGACCGATGATAACCGAATCTAATACTGAGTGTGTCGGTAACAACCCCCCGTCCGGTTACAAGCTCCAACCTTTTACTACAGTCGGTAACAAAAATTGCGATGGGTAACTTAGCGGCTGAGTATCTTTTGCGTCTACATCCTTGTTTCAGAACAAAAGTAGGGTTATTGTTGTTAATCGTGTGTTATCAGCGTCTCCTGTGAATAACCTATATTAACTGCTCTTAAAAAAATAACTGTGAAATTTTCATCGTTTACTCTAAAAAAAAAACAATTTATTGTGAATATTTATGTCATGGAAAATTTTGGACGATATAATTTGTGCTGTAATCCTTTACAATTAGAACAACATAGAGTGAGGATTTAGTGAGGAAAAGTCTCCGACGAGCTTCTATGACTCAACAGAATTTACATGGTTTAAATGATGAAGACTATCTCTGCACATCATGTAGAAAAACATTGGACTCAAAAAATACTACTTTTGAATCTGTTACCGTAACTAATGATAACCAAGTTGAAGATGAATCAAAACATGTTGAAACTGAAAACGGCCTTTCATCAATTTCAAACACCGCGTCTGGTAAGATTAATTAAACTATGTCGTGAATATTTGAATTTTATTTTATTATAATAAAACAATTGTTTTATGTTGAAATAAATAATCGTCCTTATTACTTTTTAGGATTAGAAGATTTTAGTGAAGAACGTCGCAAACCAGTAGTATGTCTCAATTAAGCTTAGGAACAGTGTTGCCTGTGGTTAACGATGCAATTGCTTTATTAAATCAATGGCCAATTGTTAAAAAACGTGTGGATAATCTTATTTAGAAAACTTATTTAGAAAACAAAGTCTAAAAAGTATGTTACGATTTGAAGACGTCGTTAGAAGTGTTGAAAGAGTCTGAGGATGAAGTTAATTCAAAGAATTTTTTGGAAATAATCGAAAAATTGAAAATTAAATTTAACGACACTAATACGAATTGATCTGAAAAAATTCAAAAATTCTCACCCTTTTACCTGAAACATGGGAGTTATCCCGATTATGTGATACAATTGGCTGTACAAAATACATGGCATCAATAGCTAAATCTCTTCGAGAAGTGAAAGGGATTCTTTCAATACAAAGTACGAAATTAGGTTAGTAAAGACTTTTTCATATAAAAACCACTTATTAATATTTTATTCAGTAAAGATAAGTTGAATTTTATTATGTTTACCCAGCAAACGAAAAAGGATTAAAAAATATTAAAATTTTTTAATACCTTTGAATCCCTTTTTTGGCGGAATTAGATGAAATTAGATGGGATTCGAAATGAGATGGTCCAATCCCATGGAATCCAAAAATCCTAGGCGACCGAGCGCCGTGATTGGCCGAGCCTGTTCCTAGGCGACCGAGCGCCGTGATTGGCGGACAGCGATCCGTGCTATGCGGATGGCTAGCCCTGGTGAGGCGATTAATTCCGTAAGAACGGCTCGCGCTGTATAGGCGACCGGCGCCGAGGAGGCGATCAACGCCGTAGGCGACTTGCGCCGAGGAGGCGATTAACGCCGTAGGCGACTTGCGCCGAGGATGCGTAGCGTCTGAGCGCTCTTGTCTTCGGCGACTGGCGCCGGAAAAGAAAAGAATTAATTAATTGTGGTCCCGTCGGGGACCTCCTTATATACTGGACGGAGCGGAATTTTGAACTCGAGAAGGTGCCGCGACGATGCGACGCCTAGCGGCATCGATGCGAACTGCCGGTAATGCAGTTGCCGCGCGGGCGTATGTCGCGAATGGCGTATACCGCCACACTCCCTAACAAAATAATTCACAAAATTGCGTACGTAACTCAACCCAAGTGATATGTAAACCTAACAAAATAATTCACAAAATTGCGTACCTAACTCAACCAAAGTGATATATATATTTAAAAAAAATGAAATCTTTAAAGTGCGCCAATGTAATTTATTGTAAGAATGCGTATTATAATACTTAATATTATTTTTAAAAACACTATGTCTTATATGACTTTATGTGCTTTTTTTGCACCCCCATTTTTGCTACGACAATGGTACGGGGGTGGGCTTTTAGTAGGGTAGACCGGGGCACGTTGTCACACATTTGGTTCAATATTTTTTGTATTTTTTACATTCAATATTTGAGAGTACTTTGATATGCCAAAATTTCGAGTGAACCCTCAGCTTCAATTGGACAGTATCGAATTTTGTGTGATTGTTACTCTACAGTTGTTACATAACAATAAATAACGACAGGTCGCTTGTGACAACGTGCCCCGGTCACGGGGCACGTTGTCACATCAAATGTAATTGCATGCAAAATGTTATCCAAACTGTATTCAACGTAAATATCAATATATTATAGTGCGCTGCAATGTAAAAAAGTAAAATCCTTCACAGAAACATTTATTTTATTTCAAAAAAGTACAAAAAGCACGAAATTTTCGTCTTAATCTAAATACAAGAATTCCACTCAAATGCGCAACTTATTGATACACATTTAACAGCAAGACGAATTATTTCTAGATCGACTACTGCGGCTCTCGCAGTTTTCCGTTTGTAGGAGCGCACCATATCCCAATTGCACCTATGACATTAAAATTCGTGACAACGTGCCCCGAGGGCATTTTTTTACTCTAAACAGCCTCATGGCCGACACGTTTGAGATATTCATAAGGTTAGGTATTGCACGCGGTAGGTAAAAGTACATACTTTAAGATAATATAAAGGTCTATTCTGAAAAAACATAAGCTTCATGTCCAGTACGTTGAATATCAGACAATAAAATTTTACTTACGGTCGCAAAAAACTTTCAAGTTGATTTTACGTCAACACAGCTGGAGCAATCTCAACACTGTAAACATACCAAAGATGGGCATACACTAACACGTTTTGGGAATAACGGGTGTTGTCCTCTGATTATTAGTTTTTTAAATAAAGCCGATGTGACAACGTGCCCCGTGTGACAACGTGCCCCGGTCTACCCTATCTTCATTACAACCCCAAAAGACACACTTCCACGCTAGTTACAGCGCAGTCAGTATTATTTCCTTTTTTGGCCAAAATTTCAGCCCATTTGACTGGGCTCATATATATTTCCAAATTTGGGATTCAATGGTATTTATTTCATTGTCGGAATAGTCGGAATTCAATGGTGTTCAACACGGACACTTTTCAATCCCTATCCTGGCATTCAATGGTATTCATTTTATTGTCAGAATAGACGGAATTCAATGGAATTCTGTTAGGACAATGGTAATTTGGTTCGAGAAGTTCTGTAGAGATGGCGGTTCGTTCGTCGTAACGCGCGCGCTTTCTGCAACGATATTTTCAGTTCTCTCTCTTGTCTTGTCGAGTCGAGTCAAGTAAACACATTGTACGTGTACCATATTTATCTGAGCAATTATATTTGTGCTACTAAGAAACAAGTCTCTATCCTTTCCTTCCTTGTTTCTTCCGAACGACTCGTGCTGAAAGTCTGGATCGACAGCGACAACGCGGATTCCAGAGATTGCAATAGGTTATGGGCCCAGCTCGATTTCCATTGCGGATTGAATAGCGGACAACAGGAAGATCCTAACGTACGTTTTTCGAGCACTTTTCCACGATAAGAGAGAACGATGGCATCAATCGTGCCGACTTCCCGTATCACGACTCTGACAGGGCCAGGTAATTATAGGCTCTGGAAGTTCCAGATTCAGAATCATCTTCGAGTAAAGAATGCTCTAAAGATCGCACTCGGAGAGGAAAGGAAACCGACAGGTAACGGAACGGCAGAGGCAGCGAAGAAGTGGGAGGAGGCGGATGCTTACGCAATGTCGATCATCGGCGACACCGTGGACTCGGATATCGCGATCGATCTGACGGATTGCATCGACTCGGCTCAGATGTGGATAAAGATCGCAAGGAAGTGTGACGATCAGACCGGTGAAACTATTGGATCGTTGATCGACGCGGTTCAGTGTCTCACGATGGGCGACATGTCCATGGAGGAGTACGTGAAGGACGCAAAGAATAAAATTACCAAGCTCAAGGCCGCAGGTGAGGTAATTACAGACAAGTATGCTGCAGCGCAAGTGTTACGTGGCGTGCCAGATGCGTACAAGTTTTACAAAGTCACGTGGGACAATAAAAAGGAAGAAGAGAAGTCACTTGAGGCTCTATGGCGTGGACTCCTGAGAGCCGACGAACGAGAACAGGAAAGCGGAACTAGCTCAGCGTTTGCTGCCAAGGGCGGCAAGGAGAAGCAGAAAAAGGATCAGGCGAAGAGCAACGCGTCTAAATCGAAAAGTCAAAAGAAGAAAGGATCGAAAGGCTGTTTCTTATGCGGTAAGATTGGACATTTCAAGGCAGACTGTCCCCAGCTCAAGAAGGAACGAAAAGGAACGAACGGTGAGGCAGCTACATTCGTGTGTCAGGCGGAAGCTTGCGTGAGCGAATCGGACGGGTGGATAGCAGACAGTGGCGCGAGTTTTCATATGGTCAACGATCGGAGTCTATTCTACGAGCTCGAAGAGAGCAGGGGCGGCGAATCCATCAAACTAGCGGATGACAACAAGGTCGTCTCGAAGGGCATCGGCAAGGTTAAGGTCGAGGTATGGCTCAGTGGGAGATGGAAAGAGGTTACTATCGAGGAAGTTCGATGGGTCCCTAATTTAAAAAGGAACCTCTTTGCTTTCAATGCCGCAACCAGACATGGGCACAAAGTGATCACGACCAAGGACGAGATCAAGGTAATGTATAAGGGCCAAATTAGTGCGTTAGGCACCTGGGACGGAAGTCTCTATCGAATGAAGTTTCGTTCGAAACGGTCTGAAGCTTATACATCGTCAGTAATCTCGTTACAACTTTTACATGAGAGAATGGGCCACGCAAGCGCAGAAATGCTGAGGAAGATGATCAAGAATAAAGCTGTAACTGGCATCGAATTAGGCAACGTTGAAGAATTCGAGTGCGAGGCTTGTGAGTACGGCAAGCAAACAAGAAGATCTTTTCCACCAGCCACACCCAGGAAAGTAGAGGTCGGAGATCTTGTACATACAGACGTGAGCGGCCCACACGAGGTAACCTACAACAAAGCACGATGGTTTATAGTACTTAAAGATGACGCAAGTGAATACCGGACAGTGCATATTCTGAGAAGCAAAGAAGAGGCTGCGAGCAAGGTGCTCGAGTACTGCGCTTACGTCAAAACACAGTTCAAGAAGAATGTCAAGGTTGTAAAATGTGACAACGGTCGGGAGTACGTTAACGAGAAGTTGAAGAATGCTCTGACCAAAAATGGGACTGTGTTGGAATTGACGGCGCCATACAATCCTGAGCAAAATGGCAAAGCCGAACGCGAGATCCGTACGTTGACAGAGACAGCTAGATCAATGCTACATGGAAGAGGATTGCCAAGAACACTTTGGGGCGAAGCGGTAAAAATGGCAGCGTATCTCAGAAACATGACTTGCACATCCAAAAGCGGAAGTCAGACACCTTTCGAGCTTTGGTTCAACAGGAAGCCCGACTTGTCGAAGCTGGAAGTATTCGGTTCGGATTGCTATGAGAATATTCCGAAGATCAAGCGTCGAAAATGGGATAAGAGAGCGGAGAAACGAATCTTCGTTGGCTACCAAGGCAGCAATAACTACCGAATTTATGATCCCATTAAACGGAAAGTGGGAGTTGCGGCAACAGTGACGTTCAGTCACAAGGAAGGTAATTTCCGTTTTTCAAAGGCAAAACCTGTCACCGAAGTGGATGACAACAAAGGCGAGCTCACGGAAAGTTCCAACCAGGCAGACGACGCGGAAGAAACTTCTGGACAAGACACAACGGCAAAGCAGTCCACATCTGGAAGTGTTACACGCGAAGATCCTGTGAAGCTTCGAGATCGGAGCGCTCTGAAGAAACCAGAGAGGTATGTGCAACAGGCTCACGCGCTTGTATCGGCGGTCGAACCGGTGAGTTATGCCGAAGCTATTAAAGGACCGGACGCCGACAAGTGGGAGCAAGCCATCACTGAAGAAATTGAAGCCCACAAGAAGAACATGACATGGAAGATCGAGGGAAGACCGGCAGATCGTAAACCCATATCCTGCAAATGGGTATTTAAGGTGAAGCAGACACCAGGAGAAGAGGATCGTTACAAAGCCAGACTGGTAGCCAGAGGCTTTACACAGCGAGCAGGTGTCGATTACGAGGAGACCTTCGCTCCGGTTGTGCGCTACGAGAGCGTACGTGCACTATTGGCGAAGGCAGCGGTCGAGAATCTTGAAATGAAGCAGTTCGATGTAAAAACGGCGTTTCTACACGGAAAACTAAAAGAGAATATCTGGATCGAACTACCAGAAGGTCCATGGCCGACAGACGAGAGGATCGTGAAACTGTTGAAGAGCTTATACGGCTTGAAGCAGTCGCCGAACTGTTGGAATGAAACGTTCGATGATTTTCTCAGCAGCTACGGGTTCGAAAAATCTCCAGCGGATAATTGCATCTACATAATCAAGATAGGTGACGAGTGGCTTTACTTGGCGCTTTACGTAGATGACGGGATAGTTATGAGCACCTCAGCAAAAGTATTAGAACGGTTCTTGCAAGAACTAAAGGCCAAGTTTGAAATTAAAGTAAATGAACCGCGATATTTTGTTGGACTGGAGATAGAAAGAGACCGGGAAAAGAGAACTGTAAAGATTCACCAGGCCAGCTACATCGAAAAATTAGTGGACAAGTTCAGGCTGACGGATGCGAAGATTGCCAGTGTCCCATTAAATCCAACAATCAAATATTCCAGCGAAATGTGTCCAAAACTAAAGGAGGAGGAATTGGAGATGGCGTCGAAGCCGTATAACGAACTACTAGGTTCACTGCAGTTTGCGGTTAATCTGACTCGTCCGGACATCGCTTACGCGGTAAATCTGCTGAGCCGATTCAAAGTAAATCCAGGGAAGCAACACTGGGAAGGAGCGAAGAATATTGTTCGCTATCTAAAAGGAACAGTCAGACAAGGACTCGTATATAGCGGATCAACCGAGGAAATCTCCAACTTCAAAGCATATTCAGACGCCGATTGGGCAGGCGATCAGGACGATCGCAAGTCTACAAGCGGTTACATCATGGTGATGTGCGGAGGGCCTATTTCATGGGCATCAAGGAAGCAAGAGTGCAATGCGCTCTCGACACTGGAGAGCGAGTACATTGCTGCAGCGGCAGCAGTACAAGAAGTAAAATGGCTACGGCGATTAATCGAATCGCTGAATAGTCAGGAGTGCAACGTTGAGTTACTCGTGGACAACCAAGGAGCAATCCAATTCATCCGTTCGACGGAATTTCATCGCCGGACCAAGCATATTCACAACAAATGGAACTTTGTGAAGGAGGAAGTCCAGGATGGTCGCATCAAACTCAACTACGTATCGTCAAAGGAGCAGTTAGCAGATCTTTTGACAAAGAACTTAGCTAAAGGGACATTTAATGTTTTAAAGAACAAGTTAAACATCTCGAACTAATTAAGTGGGAGTGTTAGGACAATGGTAATTTGGTTCGAGAAGTTCTGTAGAGATGGCGGTTCGTTCGTCGTAACGCGCGCGCTTTCTGCAACGATATTTTCAGTTCTCTCTCTTGTCTTGTCGAGTCGAGTCAAGTAAACACATTGTACGTGTACCATATTTATCTGAGCAATTATATTTGTGCTACTAAGAAACAAGTCTCTATCCTTTCCTTCCTTGTTTCTTCCGAACGACTCGTGCTGAAAGTCTGGATCGACAGCGACAACGCGGATTCCAGAGATTGCAATAAATTCAATACGGAAATTTTTAATTCCTAGTTTGGAATTCAATGGTATTCATTTCGTTAACGGAATCAATGGTATTCAATGGAATTCATGACGAAACTTTCCAATCCCTAACCTGGCATTCATTTCGTTACGTTTTTGTGTCGGAATTGAATGGGATTCAAAAAAGACAAATTCTTTCCAAAATAAGGAATTCCATGATATTGAAACTATTTCAATCCCTTTTTTGGACAAAATGGAATTCGGAAAGTCCTTAATTGAATTCTTGGCAATCCCGTTTTAATTCTTTTCAATCTTTTTTTGTTTGCTGGGTAGGTCGACCATTATCAAATGATATAAAGTCTAAAATTTTGGAATTCTATGTAGACGATGAAATTAGCATGAATATGCCGGGAATGAAAGATTATCTTTCTATTAGAAACGATGACGGAAAACGTGAACATATCCAAAAACGCCTTATTCTCTCCAACTTAAAAGAGTTGTATGAACTTTTTAAAGTACGATATCCAGCTTATCGGGTTGGTTTTTCTAAAGGGTATAGCCGGGTTTGTATGGAAAATCTGCCCCCGCGGCTTTTTCGATTTGCACTTGGGGGATCGATTTGACATTAAATAAAAATAATTCAGCTAAACTTTTAGCTTTTTATTTCAAACGATTTTCGAGATTTTCAAAAAAACCACTTTTTTCAATTTTATTTTTTTTTTAATAGTAAAATTTAAAATTAATAAATGGTGATTTTTTTTCTAATTCTTAGGAGTAAAAGGGATGAAAAAACACTTTCATTATGAATCTCAGGTGGAAAGCCGATTTTTAAGAACAGAAATAAAACTATAATCATTTTTTTTACCGTGTTATTTAAAAGTGTCCACCGCCAAACTTTGTCAGAAAATGTCTTCTATACTCCTTTACACTCAGGAATTTTTTTCATTTTTTTTGAAGTGGTGGAACATTATGAAAATAAATAAAAACTAATTTTTTTTTTCAAAATCTTGCGTTTGAACGCATTAAAACTCTTATACTGCTAGAGAAATATATAGAAAATAATTTTTCAACTGAAAAAACACAACTTACTTACAAAAATATTTAAAAAATTAAAAAATGCATTACTTCAAAAAATAAAGGACATTAAAAATTTTTGAATTGACGTTAATTTTCTTTTTCACGCAAAAATTCATAGAAATAAAAAAATATAAATAATATGTTTGGACTCGTGAAAATGTCATCTAAACAAACGGCTATGCGAGTCGAGCGCGGGTCGTGGTGCGCAGTAACATTAACGAATATTTACAAAAAACGTATATTTACAAGAACGTTTCGGCTCTTCCTTCGAGCCATCTTCAGCTTTATTAACAAATGAGGATCAATCCTGCAGAACTCGAGGCAGCAACCTCCCTTCCTGGAGAGATGTCGTGATAAACGCTCGACCCGCGCTCGACTCGCATAGCCGTTTGTTTAGATGAAAAAAAATATAATGTTTCTGTACTATTGGCAATAATTTTATACCGTTAATAAATAAAAATGAAAATTCTTATTTGATAAGTTATACTATATTATTTATTTTTAACAATACGTATCATCAATTATTTACATTCAATGAAATGATTTCACATTAGATATATATAAAAAAGACTGTTTTGAATGACGTCGGTTAGTCTTCGTCACTGTTTTCATTCACTACAGCATTACTTTTTCATTTATAAACAGACGACTCAATATTTCGGCAGGTCTTATTATTTTAGCCAAATATCGAGCGTAAGAAAGATAATATATGATAGCTGCAATGTGAGAGCAGCACCCTACAGTACGCCTACCATTAGCACAATCACAACAATATCGACTAATCCCAGAGATGTAGGGTGCTGCTCTCACATTGCAGCTATCATATATTATCTTTCTTACGCTCGATATTTGGCTAAAATAATAAGACCTGCCGAAATATTGAGTCGTCTGTTTATAAATGAAAAAGTTAATGCTGTGGTGAATGAAGACAGTGACGAAGACTAACCGACGTCATTCAAAACAGTCTTTTTTATATATATCTAATGTGAAATCATTTCATCGAATGTAAATAATTGATGATACGTATTGTTAAAAATAAATAATATAGTATAACTTATCAAATAAGAATTTTCATTTTTATTTGTTAACGGTATAAAATTATTACCAATAGTACAGAAACATTATATTTTTTTATTTCTATGAATTTTTGCGTGAAAAAGAAAATTAACGTCAATTCAAAAATTTTTAATGTCCTTTATTTTTTGAAGTAATGCATTTCTTAATTTTTTAAATATTTTTGTAAGTAAGTTGTGTTTTTTCAGTTGAAAAATTATTTTCTATATATTTCTCTAGCAGTATAAGAGTTTTAATGCGTTCAAACGCAAGATTTTGAAAAAAAAATTAGTTTTTATTTTTTTTCACAATGTTCCACCACTTCAAAAAAAATGAAAAAATTCCTGAGTGTAAAGGAGTATAGAAGACATTTTCTGACAAAGTTTGGCGGTGGACACTTTTAAATAACACGGTAAAAAAAATGATTATAGTTTTATTTCTGTTCTTAAAAATCGGCTTTCCACCTGAGATTCATAATAAAAGTGTTTTTTCATCCCTTTTACTCCTAAGAATTAGAAAAAAAATCACCATTCATTAATTTTGAATTTTACTATTAAAAAAAAATAAAATTGAAAAAAGTGGTTTTTTTGAAAATCTCGAAAATCGTTTGAGATAAAGAGCTAAAAGTTTAGCTGAATTATTTTTATTTAATGTCAAATCGATCCCCCAAGTGCAAATCGAAAAAGCCGCGGGGGCAGATTTCCCATACAAACCCGGCTATACCCTTTGCGTCATTACGTCCTCAACACTGCGTACTTGCTGGTTCTAGCGGAACTCACACCATTTGTGTTTGTTCTATGCACCAAAACGTCAAGCTAATGATGTTAGGTAAGTGATATACTAGTAAAATCTTTGTCAAAAAATAGTTATGATCTTCTTTATTCCAGGGTGTGATTTGGCAGCTCTTACAGACCAATTAGCAATACCATTACAGCAATATAATGACTGATTTAAAATAATCATTTGTCATTATCCAACTTCCAAATGTTATTTTCACGACTGTGATAAGTGTCCAGGAATACAAACTTTAGATATTATTAGATATATTTGATGAAAATGGAATTGATGAAATAACTTATAAGTATTGGATTTCGAAGCCTCGTACAAGCTTGGAGACATTTGTAAAAAATTCGTCAGACTTTGTCGACAGTTTTTGTGAAAATATAACAAGTCTTTTACCACACACTTATATTGCTAAAAAACAAGCAAACTATTTAAGAACGCTGAAAGAATCGCTGAGAGAGAATGAGTACATTGTTATTTGTAATTTTGCGGAAAACTATGCCTTTGTTATTCAGAATGCCGCATCAGGATTCCATTGGAATAACAGTCAGGCAACTATTTATCCAGTTGTCATTTATTACAAAAAAATAATGAACTTGTTCACAACAGTATAGTAATCATATCGGATTGCTTATCTCATGATGCAGTTGCTGTTCATGAATTCACAAGAATTACTACGAGTTTTATCAAAGAATTAAACAATGATGCTGTAAAAGTTATTTATTTTTCCGACGGAGCACCTCAACAATTTAAAAATTATAAAAATTTTGTAAATCTCAATTTTCATGAAGAAGACTTTGGGCTAAAAGCTGAATGGCATTATTTTGCAACAGCTCATGGCAAAGGTCCTTGTGATGGAGTAGGGGGAACTGTTAAGAGAATAGCGGCACGAGCAAGTCTTCAACTTCCATATGACGAACAAATCTCAACTCCTCAAGAATTATATAACTGGGCGATAAAATCAAATTCTTTGCCAAATATCTATGCGCAATTCTTTTCTAACAAAGATTATATTCAGAGCAAAGAATCATTAGACAAGCGATATATTAGAGCTAAGACAATAACGGGAACGCAGAAATATCACTGTGTAATTCCAGACGGAGAAGGCACTTTGAGATTTAAAGAATTTTCATCATCTGTTGAATCTCGAATTTTTAAAATATTTAAACGTGTAAGAAAATAAACGCTACTTAATAAAAAAAATTTATCAAGCATAATAAACGCTTTAATTCAACTGTATTTTTTCCTGAAATCAATTTGTAAACTATTTAGTAATCACTATGTCTCAGATAATTATTAATAGTAGTTCCTGTGTAAATTATTTTTTCTTTTCAGATATTTTTCAGCACGGATAAATAAAAGATGGAAATTAAAAAATCGAAAAAAAATAGATCCCGTCATTAACCCATTATAAAATTAGGCTTAAACGTTGTAGAATCGATGAGTTTTTTACAAAAAATTTTGGAGAAAATCGATTAGTACGTGTTTTTTGTAAATCAACAATTTGTGTCAAAAATTTGAAAATCTTATAGAAATACAGTTTGAAAAATTTTTTTGATATTCTTTATCAAAAGTGTTTAAAAAAATTTTTTTGAAAAAAAAAACGTCTTATTTGGCCCATTTTTCGTAAAGTTATGGGCGTTTAAAAAAAAGTAACGTAATTTTTCAAAAATCGATATTTTGAAAACGGTTTGACAAAAAAATTTAAAAAAAATCACGAAGGCCTCTTTTAACCAATACTATAACATAAAAAATTTTCAAAAAAATCGGAGATGCAAAAGCCAAATGGTGTCCAATTTGGCGTGGAACGCCTCATATATATATACTAGCTGGTTACCCGGGCTTCGCCCGGGAGTCGTTTTTCTTCAAACGACTTTATTTGTGTTTCAATATCCTTAATCGAAAAAATTCCTTTAACTACCAGTTCGGATACCAATTCCCAAAAAGATCGGTAACGAAAAATTATACACTTTATAGCACTCCTCAAGAAATTCTACCCCTGTTTCATATACAATTCTTTAAAATTCGGTAAATTAATTCCCGAAAAATTGGAAAAATTTCTGATACCGGTTTCCAAATAGATCGGTAACGAAAAATTATACATTTTATGACACTCCCCGGGAAATTTTACCCCTGTTTTATATACAATTCTTTGAAATTCGGTCAATTAATTCTCGTGAAATTTGCAAAAATTTCGGAACCGGTTTCCAAAAAGATCGGTAATGAAAAATTAACCACGACATTTTCATCCCCGGAAAATTCTACCCCTATTTCACATAGTTTATATATATATATAGATTATATATATATATATATATATATATATATATATATATATATATATATATATATATATATATATATATATATATATATATATATATATATAGATTATATATATATAAATATATATATATATAAATTCTACCCCTATTTCACATAGTCTATATATATATATATATATATAGATATAGATATATATATATGCACACATAAAAATACGCATGCGCGTGCGTGTATGTCAGTAGAGATAAGGACCCCACGGTTCGTCACTCCCGTAGTATTTAATGACTCCAAACCCTCTCTGCTGTGTGTGTGTGTGTGTGTGCGTGTGTGTGTGTGCGCGTGTGCGCGTGTGCGCGTGTGCGCGTGTGCGCGTGTGCGCGTGTGCGCGTGTGCGCGTGTGCGCGTGTGCGCGTGTGCGCGTGTGCGCGTGTGCGCGTGTGCGCGTGTGCGCGTGTGCGCGTGTGCGCGTGTGCGCGTGTGCGCGTGTGCGCGTGTGCGCGTGTGCGCGTGTGCGCGTGTGCGCGTGTGCGCGTGTGCGCGTGTGCGCGTGTGCGCGTGTGCGCGTGTGCGCGTGTGTGTGTGTGTGTGTGTGTCAGCAGAGATAAGGAGCCTCACTCTCTGTGTGTGTGTGAATGTAAAAATTATATGAGGTGTTCGAAATGACCTCTTCACACACACACACACACACACATACACACACACAACAGAGAAGATTTGGAATCACTAAGTACAGGAGTGACGAACTGCGGGGTCCTGATCTCTGCCAAGGGATGCTAAGCCGGCTGTACCTCCACGCGGTGCATCCTGAGTAGTGCTAAAGCAGCCCGCAACTTTTATTTGACTTTAGATGTGTTTTGAAACTCATAAAAACCATCTTATGTTTCAATTTTGACCAAAAAATTCGAAGGCAAAGCAATTTCAAATTTTAACATAAAAATGGCGATAACTTGAAAACAATTTTTGGACCTATGTTTGTATCAACTTTCTTTCTTGTTTTTGGTTTCCCATTCGTCTCCCGAACAATTGACCTCGACTTACGGAACACCCTGTACATATGCACACATAAAAGGAGCTTTACATAAGTTATATGTATATTATAAAGTTATATGTATATTATAATATGTATAAATTTTATATTTATACATGTATAAATAATAAAAAATGTTTAAAAATATTATGAAATATGATTCATATAACTTTTGTGTGATTAATGCTGTCTACACAATATAACTTGTTAAAAGTAATTTCTAAATAATTTTATTTTATTATGAAATGGATACTAATTGTGTGATTCTTTAATTTTAAATTAAAAAATTATAAATTTAAACATTATATACATATAATGTATAAGGCAAACATGAAGAACCTCATATTGAATCACAAAATAATACTCCTGTGACATTGGAAGATATCACAGATTGTATGGATGAAACGACTTTACGAACAGATTTACAAAGATTAATAATGGAAGATAATATTTCACATAACACTGCTAACAAATTACTTTTGATTCTAAGAAAACACGGTCATGTAGAATTGCCTAGTGATGTTAGAGTTTTACTTCAAACCCCACGAAATGCGTCCGTAAATTTTAAAGTTATAGGTAATGGTCACCACATACACTTTGGCCTATCTTTTGCTCTGGAGCGATCCATAAAAATATATCTCAAATTTTTGAAAACAGAGGAAATAAAATTAGATGTAAATGTAGACGGTTTGCCACTGTCCAAGAGTTCTGGCAGTTAATTTTGGCTTATAATGGCATCTATTGACAATTAATGTGTATACAGTACCTTTCATAATTGGAGTATATTATGGTATGAGCAAGCCTAGTGATGCTAACGAATTTCTAACTGATTTTGTAAATGAATTTATTGAATTTTCTCAACGTGGTATAACTGTTTACAATGAAACATATACGGTTATTATTAATGCAATAATATGTGACGCTTCGGCTAGATCATTTATTAAATATACCAAAAGTCATACTGGATATTTTTCATCTTCTAGATGTGTACAAGAAGGCGATTTTTTCAATAATAGAGTTATTTTTCCTGAAATTGATTGTACTTTACATACAAACGAAACATTTATAAATCAAATTCAAATTGAACATCACATAGGTAATTCTATATTAGAAAAATTATTAATTAATATGGTTTTACAAATTCCACTGAATTATATGCACCTAGTTTGTTTAGGTGTTATGAAAAGATTGCTGCAATTATGGGTTAAAGGCAACAAAAATATTAGATTGTCAGCAGAAGGTGTAAATTCAGTTTCGAATTATCTAATTGCAATTAAGTCCTGTATTCTGAATTTCGTCAATTCTTACTGTATACTGGAATTGTTATTATGAAATCAATAATGCGACTGATACATTATGATATCATTTTGTCTCTTTTAGTGTTGCTATAAGAATATTAAGCGATCCGCAATTATGTATATCATTTAATGCTTATGCGAATTCTTTATTAGTATGGTTTGTTTCCAATTATGGAAATATTTATAGTAATAAATATTTGTCATACAATGTTTATAATCTTGTTCGTCTTGCCAACGATGTAAAAACTTTTGGTTGTTTAGACAATTTTAGCTGCTTTAAATTTGAAAATCATATGCAAAAAATTAAAAAGAAGCTACATCAATCTGGAAAACCATTACAAGAATTATCAAATCAAATCTTTGAAGAGTTACAAGTACCAGTCCAGCCGCACAATCACAAGATGCAATATCCAACTGCAGTTTATAAACATCGATCAGATAATAAGGACATTTCTTATCTACAGTTTAAATGTTTCAAGACTGCAATTAATAAAAGTAACAATTGTGGTTTTTGTCGATGACAACTCTGTGGTTTTTATTTTAGATATATTTGAACAAAATCGGTGTTATGTACCCGTGTAAAACGTTTTATAAATCCAAAATAGTTTTTTACTACACCGTAAGATTCGTGAAAGCTTGGCATATTTGTATTATCAAACATTACTACATTTGACATTATAACAATTCCAGTAGCACAAATACAAAATAAATGTTTTGAAGTGAAATATCTCAATAAAGTTGATTCTTATGTTATAATACCGCTTCCTCTTACTAATAATTATGTGCAGTAGAAGTTTATTTTAATATGTATTAATGTCAACTTTGCAATAATTTTTTACTTTAATCTGAACTTTCGTTTTTTATGATAAATATTGTGCAAATTTTGATATCTTGGGTTCTGAAGGTTAACAAAAAGTTGGTATTTCGGTGTAAAAGTGTTTAGTAAGACCTAAATTTTTGGTGGATGTTATGTATATTAATGTAAATATTATAATCCTTTTTACAGATCGCAAAAGGGACAATGTCGTGTGAAAATAAACGAAAAGCAAGAATGTGGAATTATGCGGTTGTACAGTTCCTTGCAGACTTAACATATTCAGAAATACCAATAACATGGATCCCGAGGAGATCTAATGATGTGTGCTACGGATATTAATCGCGAGAGACAGTGCGAAAAAAAATAGCTCGTATATAATTGATAGCGTTTCTTAAATTTTAAACAAGTTAGAATAAAGAAACAACAAGAGAGAGAGAGGGAGGAGAAAATTAAGTAAGATATTGCAAAAGTACTTTGACCGTTAATTTAAGCGCATTACGGCTAATTGTGTGCTATTTATGTTATTTTTATAGATCCACGCTGAATTACGAGTTTTTAGTCCTAGTAAAACTGAGCTTTCACCTTTTTTTAAAGGTTTATTTTATTTATAAAAATATCGTTCTCCAAGTTATAAAAGTTTTATTTATCTCATGATATTTACACAATATTTTTCTTTGTCGAGAAAATACGGTTCAACAATACAAATAATCAATTGCATTTTGCGCCATTAGTGTTTGCTGTTTCGACACAGCCAAGAGAGACACTCGTCATCAAAAGGAGTATACACATACATTGTGTAACTATATCGAGTATATCAAATATTTACGCAAGCAATAAGGGATATGCAAACATGATGTACAATTTCGACGAGCAACAATTCATTTGGTACTGCGAAATTTGAAACACTTTAGGACCAATATTGTTAATCCCACGTGCTATGTACAGTGTTGTTTAGGCTAATATAAGACATTATTTTCTAGCTCAAGCCCATGAATACTATTCATTAATTTAGTTGGCGTTAACGTTTATTACTGTCATATTACACACGCGGAGATACACGTCCTCCTCTTTACTTGTGTAAAATTTGTACTTTCATAGGTAGGGATTTTTAACGATAGATAAACTTATTCAGTGTTTGGGGTTAAGAGACGAGGTAGCGTTTATATTCATTGAAGACTAAAGTTACAATGTTAGAAGATATATCGAGGTAGGCGACGTAAAGAAGGTTGTCGTGTACGGAAGTATTTACATCATTTGCACGTACGGCTATTACTTTACATGAATTTCATTTTTCATCAAGTTTCATCAATTCGGAAATTTGCCGCTGTAAGATACGTCAAGTAATTACGACAGAAATGCGCTTCTAATGATTTTGCATTGTTTTTACCGCATCTCGACTAGAGTCTCGGGCTTCTGAAACAAACTGCGCTGACTTGTTTGCAGAAACCAAGAATGTATATTAAACTGCGAGAAGAGATACATGTATTCTCCGAGTGCTGAAGATATTTTAGTGATATATTTATTAATATATTAAATATATTTGTTAATCTGCACTTTGCTTTCGGAATTATGGAAAGTTGCATATTATACGAGGGTCGTTCAATAAGTCCTTAGAAAAAGATAGAAAAACGAGTTATTTTTGGTCAATTTTTTTTTCAACATAATCTCTTTTTAGATTTTCTAAGAACTTATTGAACGACCATCGTAATTAATTGAATTTTATAAGCAAATGTTACATATATGTATACTTTGAAAAAAATTTGCAATAATATTTCTAATAAAATAATTATTAAATATTTATATTTGTCCCTTTCCTACGCAAAAACATGTATGTCTTTTGCACATACTAATTCCAGAAAAGATTTTTAAATTAATTTCAAGCAAAAGCAAATAAAACAGTTTGTTTTCGCTTAAAATTAATTTAAAAACCTTTTCTGGAATTAGTATGTACAAAAGGCAAATTATAAATTAATTAATATACAATAAAATATACGATAACAGTTACACTGCAGTTATATTACAATAATGCTTTAAATTATATTACTGCTATATGAATGTTATATAACATCGCTATATTTATATTATAAAACTGCAATAATGCATGAGTGGGAAATTAAAACTAACGTACCGCTTACATTTAACAAATACGTTATATAATGTGTTACCTTTTGTTATATAGTGGCAATATAATCGTCATATATCTGTTTGCTGGGAAGCGTAGCTCTCAAAAATCGCCACAAATGCGCGACTAATTCGGATTACTGTTAAAATATAAACACTCGAAAAGAGGCTACCCCTCCCCCGCCTACATGTGTACTGTTTATACACACATATCAACAAATTACTTCCTTCAGCACTAACACAAACTGTTATATATTTTAAACTTTTTTGTTCATAACTTTTTAATAAACAACGACCGCCGGCTAAAACCTTTTAAAGGTCACTCAAGATGATGACCTTGACAACATATGTCAAGGTCAAAGTCATCGGTGAGGTTTGACCTTTTTTGCATATTTACCAAACTAGCTTTCTCAATCTCATATTAATTTAATTAAAAATCCAGTCAATAGTATAGCCGTTATTGAGTAAAATGTTGACAATCAACATGACAATCAAAAGTTAGTTTTTAATAAAAAATTACTAAAATGACATACTTTGCATGTATGTCAAACAACTCAAAATTTTTTACATGTTAAAAGGATTACCGTTAACAGTTTGAGTATGGTTTTTGTTATTTAAATAATTAGTATTGTTTAAACAATTAAAAAATAAAAAAATTTTAGCAAAAGTTTTGAAATATCTCACTGTTTTTATTTATAGTTAAAATGTTGACTCTCCCAGTAAAAAAATTGTTGTATAAAAACATATCTAAATATATATAATCATATAATATTATATAAAATATGTCCATATATGTCCATACTTTGTTCTTTTTTCTCTTGTATAATCTCTGTTTGTATATACAAAAAAAATAATTTAAAAAATAATGTTTACATTGTTTTTTTACAAAAAAAATAAAGTCAGTGCAAATGTAAAAAATTTGCTGATATATAATTATATATAATCATGTTTTATATACATTATTACATTTATGTATAATTATATATAATTATATGTAGGCAAATAAATGAACAATGCAAAAATTATCTTTTTAATTATTTTCTAATTCTTTTTCTTATTATTTTTCTTGTACGAACAGAGATTATACAAGTGAGGTTATACAACAGAAGTTATACAAGAAAAAAACATATGTGGACCCCAGATAGCACAGCTGATCTTTATGAATTCAAAAAGATCTGAATCTGATCTTTATGAATTCATAAAGATCAGCTGTGTTATCTGGGGACATATATAGACATATTTTATATAATATTTTATATAATATTATATAATTATATATATTTTATAGATATGTTTTTATATAAAATTTTTTTTACCGGACTCCAGAAGGGATAATGTTAATTTTATCAACTTTAAACTTAAATAACTCTTAAATTGTTTAGTAAATCACTTACAGAGTATTTTTAATTTAATTTAAAAGAAATTGAAAAAAAACATCTCAAAATTTCAGCCATTTTTAAATATATTTGAAATATCTCCAGTACATCCTTAAAATCGTTATAATCAATTAGCAATCGTTTAGTGGATTTGTTTCAACTTTTTTGCGGCACATCAGGAAGACTAAAAGAACAATCTCACAAATTTTTATCGATTTCTCACTGTTTTGAAGATATAGCTAGAACATCCTTAAACAAAGTTGCAGTTGTTTAAAATTATTTTTTAGACAATTTTTCTTGATCCCTTAATCATTTGGCGGAGTGTAGAATCTTTTCAATATGTAATCTACATAAACCTATATCTTATTCTATTTTGTTTTAATTATATGAAAATGTATAAATATAGCTACCTAAGTGCGGCGCTAAATACACCAGCTACAAAGAGTCCAGGCAATCCTGGAAATTCTCCTAGAACGTTCATAACTAACAACGGTAATAGCTGATCCTTAGCACGTACCAGCTGTGTTACACAAAGATCAGTTAATATCAAATTTAATATTTGAATGTTAAAAACTAAATATAAATGTTACCTTGGTCGTAAGTGGATCACATTCATAATACCAAGCATAAATCAGCATACCAGCATATCCACATATACTAATCAGCATTATAACTCCAATCATAAAACACCAAAGTGCTCTAAAATGCATAATTATTAAGAACATTGAGTTGAAAAATAATTATATAGTTCTGATGTAATAACTATAATAATTATACTATTATAACTACAGTAAACCCTCGTTAACACGAACTCGAAGGGACCGGGATTTGAGTTCGTGTTAACCGGGTGTTCGGGTTAAAGAAGAAACACGAATTTGTTTGTGTTAACGAGGTCAACTGAAAAAATTTAGTATTACATCTATAATATATTCTTTATTATTTATACAGCAACTTAAATAAAATATATAACTTTTACGAACTTAGAATCTCCAACCAACCACTTAACAATTGAAATTTTCGACACCTAAATTATCTGCTATAGATATCGCTTTTTCCCGAATTAGCGGTCCACTTATTGAAATATTTTAAACTTACATATGATTAAACCAATTTAATAATTCAGTTTTAACAGCTTTATGTTGTGCTCTGCGAATGCGTTTAGCTTCCGCAGTAGCGGTTCCTGATGCAATTGTCTCATATTAGTTCCTTATTTTTTATTGTCGTTGAGAGCGTTGATTATATTTAAATATTTAACAATCTCGGTTTTTAGTCAACTTTTTAATCATTTATTTTAATCAACTTCTTGTAATATTTCAACTTTTTTTAAAATCAATACACGTTTGCTTTTGCTTGCTCATCGTGGAAAACTAACAAGGCGCTATTATTTTGATAAATGTGTAAAACAACATAATATACATAAATATCACAATATAATATTGTTTACATATTATTCAATACTCATACGCGATTTGCGAGGATTAACCGAGAACTTTTCTTTGCATGGACCAAAAAGTTCGAAGTTCGTGTTAAAGGGGACGGTTAGGTTTGAAATTTCGAAAAATTTGATTTTTGGTTTTTTTTACATATTCTGGTAGTAATCAACCCCAATTCAATGATAACATTAATCGTACGCTAAAAAATCTCCACATCACTACTGTTTCGAAACGGCAGGGAACTTGAAAGTCTGAGGCGAGTAAACGTGAATCTCGAAGCTCTGGTAAAAGTGTGATTTATTGCGTCAGTATATACATTGTGTGCAGGGCTTTACTTTTGGTTTATCTTATGCCGGCGCACAAAAGCGCCGGACTTCTCAAAAATAAAGGGTCTAAAGCAAGAGCCGGTGTTTGACTGCTTGCTTAGCCACTGTTAATTTGTCGTCGTTGTTGTTGACGTCTTTCCCGGAGTTGTGGGAGCCTGATCAAGGGGCAACTCCGGGATTTCAGGGGAGGGCAGGGCCGGCTCGCGAGTCCTCTGTTCGCTGCTCCTCTTCGTCTTTTTCCTTTTCTCCGTTTGGGTGCCCACGGATTTCCAAGAATTCGGTGGCAGGGGCCTTCCTGCCCTGGAATCACCCGGCGCTAGACTCAGCCCTGGTGGGCGTGTGAGTCGTCTATGCGACTCGGGGAGGCTTATCTTTATCAACGGCCCCCACGGCTCTGGTGGAGGCGCCGGTCCTGTGGCCTCTGGTCGTCGTGGTGGGGAGGGCCTCCTGGCTCTCTTCCTAGGTCTTGGTCGTCTGCGTCCTCGGCTGGAGCCTCGGGCAGAGTGGCCCTTCGCTACTACCACCACGGATCGAACGCGTCCCGTTCGGCGGGTGGGAGGGGCGGACTCGCCCTGGCTCGACAGCAGGCGCTGATCGTTCGCACGTCGTTCCGAAGAACGGGAAGCGTGTTCCGCTCGCTCCAGGTTGGTGCGGAAAGTTAATATTCGTCTCAATCGCAGTCTCTACAGCCGGTATATTTAACGCCCGGAGGAGTTTTAATGCGAGAGAAGAATGCCGTCTTTTGGTCAGGCTCGCCCTTATGAACGTTTCAGTTCGAACTTTAAATGCAAGTAATAACAGTCGCCCCGCGGCTACAGGTGTTACTCGCGCCCGCGGCTTGGAGTGGGGTGATGCCACGTGCTCCCGGTTTGGCGGGCCTGGGAGCGCAGAATGGGTTGCTGCTCTCGCAGGCGCGCCTTGTTACGACTTTTACTCAAGAGCGTCCACAGGATTTTTTCCAGGGGAGGGCATGAAATATGCTAGCCAAGGAGCATATGTCTGTAGCCATTCGAATCAAAAGTTCTTTTTTTCATTGACTTTTTTGAAGTTGAAGTTTTTTTCCGGAATCCATGTGTTCATAAAAACTTCCAGTTTTTTCTCGCAAGATAAGTCTGAGATAGCGCCGATGTATCGCCCGATATCAAAAACGTTGGTGCTAATGGTAACACTGGATGAAACTGAAGGAATGGTTGAAGTCGATGAACAAGTAGAAGTAGAGGAAGTTGAGGAAGGCGAGGCCAAGGATGGAATTTGAGACTGGTCGTTTGTCTCTATCCTCGGTTTTTTAAAAAAGTTTCGTATGTCCATGCCTGAATAATTTATATTATTTATGATAATAATTTTAAAAAAGTTTTGTATGTTTATGCTCGAATATTTTATATTACCTATAATACTTATAATAATATTTTTAAAAAAGCTATCAAGAAGACTTTTTCAAAAAGGTCTCTTCTTGATAATATACAGTGTCCCAAGTTGCTGAAATAGACGAGAGCGTCCCCCACTAACCTCTCATTATCCAGTGACAAATACCTATTTGAATTCGAGTTTGGGGTTTGGGTGAGTTGCCCGGGTCAATGCTTAATTTTTGCTGATTTCAGAGGGGGGGGGCAAATGCCCCGTCTTGCCCCCCCCCCCCTGTGGACGCCCTTGCTTTTACTTCCTCTAAATGATCGGTAGTAGCGACGGGCGGTGTGTACAAAGGGCAGGGACGTAATCAACGCGAGCTTATGACTCGCGCTTACTGGGAATTCTTCGTTCATGGGGAACAATTGCAAGCCCCAATCCCTAGCACGAAGGAGGTTCAGCGGGTTGCCCGGGCCTTTCGGCCAGGGAACACACGCTGATTCCTTCAGTGTAGCGCGCGTGCGGCCCAGAACATCTAAGGGCATCACAGACCTGTTATTGCTTGGCCGTACGGATCCGAACAACTACCTTGTTCACAATTCTCAAAAAACTTGACTGCTTAATCAAACGAGACAAAGATAGAATTGATGATCTCAAACAGACTGAAATAGTACATAAGATAAATTGCAAAGACTGCAATGTCACATACATATAGGCAGACAAAGAGACATTTATGCACGCGTCTCAGAGAACACCAGAATGATATCAGAAAACACACTAGTAATCATTCCATAGTGAGTGAGCACCGAATATCTTACGGGCATGATTTCAATTGGGAAAAACCAGAGGTAATACATAAAGAGAGACAGATCAGAAAGAGGGAATTATCGGAGATGTTTTTTATTAAAAAATTTGATGACACCATTAACTTACAAAAGGACACGGAGAATCTTAACGTTCTCTACGAACATATTATAAAGGAATTATAATTGCTTTTCTCCTTCTTCGCTACTTTTCTCTCCACGACCTATTTTGTTATTGACGGCACTCTGTCTGTTTGTCAAATTGGTCAGTTTGGATTTTACCACCGCACGGCTCTGACACAGCGAATTATGCCGTTTAATAAGTTTTCTATCGTTTTAATTTCAACGCACAAATATGTAAGTTTCAAGTTTATATGGAGGGGTAAAAACCACAGTGGTGTAAGTCAAATTTTTAAACATATTTTTTCGTGTGCATAGATGCAATTTATATATTGTATAGATTGCATCTATGCACGCAAGAAAAAATTTAAAAAAAATTGACACACCACTATGACTTTTACCCCTCCATATAATTATTTATAGAATTTTTAAAATTTTTTTTATATTTTTTTATATTTATTGCGGAGCTCTCAACTTTGTTGCTTAGTTTTTAGATTCGACATAGTTTGGACATTATGTCTGACCAATCAATATTTGTGAGTACATACGCTTGAAAAGGACAGGAATCTACGATCGAAACGTAGTGTTGTTTTGAGCAATAAAAATTGGCCAGTTGGGTCGAACATTATACCTCTATTAATTCTTAATTTTTTGTAACTGTTTTAACAACAAATAACTTAAATTTTTCAAAAAAAAATTTTTTTTTGGCTGCCATTGTTGTAATCTTGACGTACTCTTTTAGACTTTAGGTTTAGTCTATAGAAGGGAATCTCACAAACAAAATGGCACCAAAAAAATTGAAAAATTTCAGCTTGTTCGAAATACATTCACGACGGAGATGAGAACCGCCTAGACGAGACTAGGGAAGGCGATTTTTTCAACTTGGTCACATGTGTCAACAGGACGGAAGGAAACCCTCTACAGGACCGCCGAGTAGACCCAGTCCTAGTGGGCGTCCAAATCGAGGGAGTCCACATCACTATGGAAATGGATACGGGAGCGGAAGTGGCAGATTAGTAAAGCGAATAGACAGAAGTACTTTAAGAGAACGTCTTTAGAGCGTACGAGTCTAGAACTAAAGTGCTACGACGGTGTTGTAATTCCCAGTAGGCGTATTAAAAAAGGTCATAGTTGTAGAGGAAAGGCATTGCGGCGCGTCTTGATTTGTATGTGATGCTGTCGAACGGACCAACCTTGATCGGTCAAGATTGGTTAAAGGCGTTTAAAATGTGGCTGTTCAAAAATAGTATTCACAGAGTCGTACAAATTAATATGTTAAATAGGTCTACTATCGCGGAGGACTTAATAAGAATGTTCCCGGCACTGTTCGACAGGAGGGAGTCGGTCAATATAATAAGGAAACATTGTCACTAAAATTATAGAGCGGGGCCCGCCCAGTCGCGCTAAAGGCTCGACATGTACTTTTCGCCCTTAAAGAGAAAGTCGAGAAAGAGTTAAATAAACTGGAATCGCTGGGGCATATTGAAGCTGTAGCACGTGTGTTTCACGTATTGCCCGTGTGTCCCTCGGCGTGAGCCTGGATCGCGGCGTGGCTAGCGCTCAGTCTTCTCTAGTCAACACATGTGTAACAATCGCATATGAATAAAGTGCGTATACTACATATACATAAATTTTCTTTTGAAGCATGTTATTAGTGCTTTCTTAACAAACTAAACGAGACGTAAAAGTCCCAAGAATATAAATAATTAAGGGTGATATTGATGATTGAAAGCGACCGCGCGATTTGCGCACTGCTCTGTTCTTGCCACGATTCCTAATGAACGAGCTGAAATTTTTCAATTTTTTTGTGCCATTTTGTTCGTGAGATCCCGCTCTATAGACTGAACCTAAAGTCTAAAAGAGTACGTCAAAATTACAACGTTATCTTTATTTAAAGAAAAAATCAAGTCGATATGTGCAGCCGTTCGTGAGTTATCGTGACAAAACTAGCGAAAAATGCCATTTCAAGAAAAACATGGTTAAAGTTTAGAATACTAGTTTTAGCTAGAAAATTGATACGTACAAAGCTCAAAAATTATCCGCAATATAAAATGACGTCTCTAGGTCAGCTTCCATTGCAGCAGTAATCACAGAACATCATAGATTTGTTTTTTTGGCTTTGGCATCTTTTAGACACGAGGAAAAAGTGTAGCACAAGGCAAACTTGCACGCGGACACTTTGCCGGCTAGCACTCACATATTTAACTTTCCTGAGCACAGTTTTGCGAATTTATCAAAAAAACCAAACTGGGAAATATTCTTAAAAAATCACACTACCAGAATATGTAAAAAACCAAAAATTAAATTTTTCGAAATTTTAAACCTTACCATTCCCCTTAAGGACGTTCACCGATTATAATCGTAGCCAAAAGATTTGCGCGCGTTCGGCTGTCTTTCTGTACAGCGCGACCTTCTCTCCACTCCATAATTTTTTACGTAGACTGTACAGCGTTGCCACTTTTCCATGGCGACACGGCGACATGCTTCTAAATACCGTCAAAATACCGGATTACAATTACACATAAAGTGTACCGCTACTTATCCCCATTTTGTAATATGTCATTCCTAATATCATCATGCATCATATATTACCCAGGTAAGAAACACAAGTCATTTTGACGTCAAAAACTAGTCATGTACAAATGACGTCAAATGACCAAAAAGCGACTATGTCTTTAAAAATGACATTATACTGACCTCATTCCATAACGTCAATATGACGTCTATTTTTAGTCATTTTTAGTCTATGACATCGGCGACTAATAATGGACGTTTATAAGACGTACGTAATTTTCCAGGTAGGAAACACAAGTCATTTTGACGTCAAATACTAATCATGTTTGTACAAATGATGTCAAATGACCAAAAAGTGACTATGTCTTTAAAAATGACATTATACCCAGGTAGCAAGCACTCGTCATTTTGACGTCAAATTTTGGTCCTTTACTGACCATTCCTGACGTCACTAACTGGCGGCATAATGACGTTAAAATGATGGTCTAATGTCACAGCCAATTGACGTCACTTTTTGACGTCTTATTGATGGCAAAAATAGGTCCATTGTACGACATACCGGTTTCTAGGAATGTTTTTTATAAAATTAAAATGTTAAAATGTTAAATCTACTTGATAAACGTTTATAAAATAATGTTCTTTTTCTTTATCTAAGAAAAAAAGAGCTTCTTTTAACTGTTTCGTTACATGCCATGTGCGTATAGCCGCTTTCAAGGCGGTCACCCATCCTAGTACAGTACCGCGTCCGTGTCGCTTGACTTCGATGATCCAGTGGACAGTGACGATCTTCTCACCCTGATGCTTCCTTATTAACTGTACTTGTCTATAACAGATACATCTTTAAAGTGTTCAAAGATCTTGTAATGATAATTTTCTTGATAACTATAACACTGCATGAAATAGTTATCAGAAAAAATATATAATCACGCAACTACATCCACTTATACCATAAAAATTCGCCACTTCAATCATAAAGTTGCGAAACAAACATATTGTAGTTAATTTTGTGATTTTTATTTTATTATTACTTTATTATATAATATTAAGAAGTAAAAATAGTTATATTACAAAAAGACCTTATTTGGATGACTTTAAGACGTCTTTAGGTGGTCTAAGAAATGACGTCTTATAAACGTCCATTATTAGTCGCCGATGTCATAGACCAAAAATGACTAAAAATAGTCAGAAATAACGTTATAATGACGTTATGGAATGATGTCAGTATAATGTCATTTTTAAAGACATAGTCACTTTTTGGTCATTTGACGTCATTTGTACAAACATGACTAGTATTTGACGTCAAAATGACGAGTGCTTGCTACCTGGGATAGTTCTCAAGGCGGTCACCCATCCTAGTACAGTACCGCACCTGTGTTGCTTGACTTCGATGATCCAGTGGACAGTCACGATATTCTCACCCTGATGCTTCCTTATTAACTGTACTTGTTTATAACAGGTACATCTTTAAAGTGTTCAAAGATCTTGTAATGATAATCTTCTTGATAGCTATAACACTGCATGAAATAGTTATCATAAAACTATATAATCACGCAACTACATCCACTTATATGATTTTGCCACTTCAATCATAAAGTTGCGAAACAAACATATTGTAGTTGATTTTGTGTTTTTATTTTATTATTACTTTATTATACAATATTAAGAAGTAAAAATAGTTGTATTACAAAAAGATCTTATTTGGACAACTTTAAGACGTCTTTAAAATAACGTTTTTAGATGGTCTAAGAAATGACGTTTTATAAATGTCCATTATTAGTCGCCGATGTCATAGACCAAAAATGACTAAAAATAGACGTCATATTGACGTTATGGAATGAGGTCAGCATAATGTCATTTTTAAAGACATAGTCGCTTTTTGGTCATTTGACGTCATTTGTACCAACATGACTAATAAACTCATAGGGTGCATTCGGGGAGCACGCTATTAGCACAATTATCGTCCGAAACCGTTCGAGGAGACGCTTTGTGGCGCTATGATATACGGCAGGCCTGTTTAACCTGCGGCCCGCGGGCCACTCGTGGCTCTTTTCCCTACCACGGAGCTCGAGCTCGACTCCCCCCACTCTTCCAGTTGGTTTCCCGACTCTTCCCATATTTGACACGTATTCCTAGTCCTAGCGGATATAGCATCTAGCATCTTAGCTTGCTTATGAGCATCGTGCATTTTACGAGATACTGCTTACTGTTCCCACGTTACGACGTGTATGCACAGTACAATTTAAAGGCTTAAACCATATTATTAAAACTGAATATTATTTCAAGTTATTTATTGATCGGCCTGACTGGCAATAATTGATCAATGTTAAACGACGTTTTGATCTCTAACTTGGGTCTCCTTATTAAATTACATTTAATGCTGGAACAACATAAATTGCCGGTAACAAATATAAAATGGAAACAATAATACAAATTACATATTCAACTTACATGGATCATTATGCGTCTAAAGTTATAAATTACTAGTCATCGTTAAAACTTGTGTAATTTGCATTATTGTTTCCATTTTATATTTGTTACCGGCAATTTATGTTGTTCCAGCATTAAATATAACTTGGACCCAAATTAGAGGTCGAAACATCGTTCAACATTAATCAATTATTGCCAGTCAGGCCGATCAATAAATAACATGGTATTATTTCACCAATTTCACCAACATTTGGCGAAAGATCATTTTTGAATAATATTTATATCCCTACTATTATTATATACTTTTATAACTATAAACTCTACTAACGATGTCGAAAAGAAAACGCGAAGATAAGTCCAATCGTCAATTTCAACAGAGCTGGGAAATTGATTTTTTTTTTCTTAAATGCGGAAAATAAACCACAGTGTTTACTATGTAACACTGTAATTTCCTTTATAAAATTTTTTAATATTTCTCGCCATTATAGCACAAGTCATGAAAAAGATTACGGGCATTATCATGGAGACATTAGAAAAAAAAATTTTAAAAGTCTCAAAATGCAATATTTGCCAGAAAATGTTGAAAAGAATCTATTTTCAAATAAAACCTTGCAACAACAATGTCTTGCAGCGTCTTATGCCATTTTTTTAAAAATTGCACGAGCAAAAAAGTGCTTTTCAGATGGAGAGTTTATTAAAAAGTGTGCAATTGAAATGGCTAGAGCTTTCGATAATACACGTGCAATACAATTATTCGAAAAAGTACCATTAATATAGCTATACTCTACTTCTACTTCTACTCTGTTGTGAGAAACCGCTGCCCCACTACTGATACTACTGGATGGTGGGGGAAGTCTGAAGTGGTAAGAGTGGGAGCAGTGGCTCTTTCGCTTCGAGCAGTTAGACAGGCCTGATATACGGTAATGACGTCACTCTAAAGGCAGCGTGACGTCATCACTCGCGCTATTTTCGCTATTATTTTCGAGGTGAGGCACGAAATGCTATTGGCGCTTATTCTCTCCTCGAACACTTGATTGCGTATAGGGGCTGCTTTCAGAATACTGCAGAGTGCAGATAACGAAACGTAACCAATGTCAATTCCAACAATGGACCAAGGACTAAGTAAAGTTGAAATTAATCTGTTTGATGAAGAAAAAGGAATAAATTATTCTATCAAATTGTCTCCAGAAAATGCTGCGCGTACAAAGAATGGTAAATAATTGATGATACAGGTTATGTAAGTAGTATTCTATTTGCTGTGTAATTATGATCAAATAAAAGTTGTAGGTAAAATAATGGCATAAAACTCAATAAATAAAGTCAAAATAAAAAACTCGTTTGTTATTCACACTTGGCACTCGCACAACTCGCATCATCGGCCTATTGCAATTTTATTCTAAAGCTGCGTTCGGGGAGCTTGCTATCGCTATCGCGCTATTGGCTCCCCGAACGTAGTTTATAGCGTTTACGTTTAAATAAGTTATAGGAAGCTAGAGGTACAAAGTAAGAAGTATGTATGGAGCGAGGAAGAGAGAGAAAATAAGCTAAAAGAAAAGGAAAATTTCTAGATGGTTGCCAAGTTAGGAGAAGAGAACCAGCAAGTTATGGCATTCAAGATGATAACAGGCGAACAACACGAATGGAGGTTGGAAAAAAGAAGCAGCTGAAGAATGAAAATAGGCGAAAGATAATTTTTTGGAATGTTGCGGGTATCGAGAGGCAGAACAAAGATTTCTGGAATTACGTAGTAGGTTTCGATTATATAGGGTTATGTAAAACATGGTTAGAGGAGAAGGGATGGGATAGAATTAGGGGTAGACTGCCGGAAACGCACAGCTGGAAAAACATTAGCGCTGTAAGGGAAAGGAGGAAGGGTAGGGAGGTTTACTGATAGGCATTAGAAAAGACTGGGGGATAGAAGTGGGGAAAAATGAAAGTGTAATGATCACAGAAAGTATTGCACGAACGAGAATAGTAAAAGAGGAAAAAAGACTAAATATTTTTATAGTATATAATGTAGGAACAAAGAAAGATGTTGAAGAGATAATGGCGAAAATAACAGAGCAATGCGAAGGATGCGAAGGGGAAGATATTATTGTGGGAGGCGATTTTAATATTAGAATAGGAAACTTAGGAGGATGTAGGGAGGATGAGTATGACTTTGAAAAGGAGAGTAAGGATAAAGTCATAGGAGATGGCGGTAGAAGTTTTGTGGATATGATAAATGAAAAAGGATGGCATTTTTTGAATGGATGTACAGAGGGGGATTGGGAATACACGTATGTGGGTGCGAGAAGGTGCTCGGTAATCGATTATGCAATTGTAAACGATTGTGCGCAAGAACGAGTGTTGGAATTTAGAATAGGGGACAGGGTGGACTCGGATCATATGCCTCTGACCTTGTTACTGGAGGAAGAGGAGAATACGAGACAAATAGAGGGGTGGACAGAAGAGGAAGAAGAGGAACAGAATATGTCAAAAAAGATCATATGTTGGAACGAAGAGGCAAGAAAATTATGTATATAGGGAGAGGACGGAGGTATGGAATGAAAACGAGGACCAGGAAATAAAGTCGGTGGATAGAAAATGGGAGAGAATCAAAAACTTGATCCTTGGAGCCTTAGTTTATAAGGAAATCAAGATAAAGAAGAGAAGGAAAATAGGGCACAAAGATTGATGGGATAGGAGCTGCACCAGAAAGAAGAGGGAGGTGAAAAGGAAGTACAGAAGATGGAGAAGTGGAAAGGAAAGTAAGGAAGAATACTTGGAAGGAAATTAAGAAATGCCTGAAGGAGTGGTTAGAGAGGAAAAGGATGGTGAAGAGAGAGAGGGAAGAAGAGGAATTAAGAAAACTGAAGGACGAAAAGAACATTTAGAACTACATAAACAGTCGAAGAAAGAAGAAAGAATAGAAAGAGAATAATATTCCAAAACAGAGCTGAAGAAGTTACTTCATGGAGTTGTTAGGTGGGTCCGAGATGGAAGTAAGGGAAGAAACGTTGAAAGTGCGTGACATGGAAACAAAAGAAAGAAAGGAGGAACAGGTTCAAGATACAGAAAGGGGGTTGCAAGAAGAGGAGATAGTGAGGGCAGTCAGAAACATGAAGTTGCAGTAAGCAAAGCTGCAGGATGGAATTCCAATGGAAGCATGGCGGTATGGTGGTGCAGCAATAAGAAGGGGTCTAACTGATCTGTTGAAGATTATTTGGAAAAAAAGGAATTCCGACCGAATGGCTAACAAGTATAGTTGTTCCCTTATATAAAAAGGGAGATAAAGAGAGAACAGACAACTATAGAGGAATCTCTCTGTTGTGCACTGCATATAAGGTATATGCGGAAATTCTAAAGAACAGACTGGAGGAAATAATGGAGAGAAAAGGGATGATACCTGACAGCCAAGCCGGCTTTAGGAAAGGGAGGTCTACGATGGACAACATATTTATCTTGAACCATATAGTGCAAAGGGAGAAGGAGAAAGGTATGGCAATTGGGAAAGACAAGATTTTCGCAATATTTGTGGATCTAAGGGCAGCATTCGACAACGTTGACAGAGGAATTTTATGGAAGATTATGGAAAAGAAAGGAGTGGAACGCAGTTTATTAAACAGGATAAAAGAAATTTACAAAGAGACGGAGGTAACAATAAGGACGGAGGATGGGTTTACAAGGAGCTTCAAGACGAAGAAAGGCGTAAGGCAGGGCTGTGATGAGTCCCACCCTGTTCAATTTATACAATGCTGACATTGATAAAGTTTTAGAAAAGCGTTGCTCCATAGGAGGAGTAGAGCTTGGAGGAGTGAGAGTGTGGTCATTAGCATACGCGGGTGATATGGTTTTGGTAGCGAAAAATAGAGAGACTTTACTAGATATAATGGGCATGTTAAAAAGATTTTTAAAAGAAAGGAAACTGGAATTAAATACAGAAAAAACTAAAATGTTGATATTTAATAGTAAAGGTAAAAAAGGCAGGAAGACATGAAAATGGGGCAAAAAAATAATAGAAGAAGTAAAAATGTTTAAATATCTGGGTTTCACGTTTAATAGAAAAGGTAATTATGTCGATCATATAAAAGAACTGAAAAGGAAAGGAAGGATCGCTGCAAATAGGGTATGGGGTTTAGGAGAAAGATTATGTAAAGATGATTTTAGTAGGAGATGGACGCTTTTTAAGCACCTAGTGAAAAGTGTGATGGAATACTGAGCAGAGATATGGGGGTGGTGTGAAAAAAAAGGAGTTGGAAAAAGTCATGTTGGATTATGTAAGATGGGTATTTAGACTAGATTTTTGCACACCGAGGTATGTAATATTAAGAGAACTAGAATTAGATAAACTAAAAATCTGTTGGGGTATAAGAGCCATGAGGTTCGAGAAAAGAAGCAGAGAGAAAAAAGGCGGAAGTTTAGTAAAGGCATGTTGGGATGAAAAGGACATAATGGATAAAGAGAAAAAGGAGTTATATAATTTGGAACGAGAAAGGTTTTATAATAACAATGGTTGGTGCTCTGAAGTAATAAAATAATTAAATAACGAAGGCAAAAATACTGAAGGCTTAGTAAGAATAAGGGAACAGGACATTCAAAAACAAATAATAAACAGTAAAATAGTAGAGGCAAGGTATAATACAAGGTACAAAGAGATAGAGGCGAGCAACAAAACACCGAGTTATTTATTAAAAGCGAACTTGGATAAAGTAAAAACAGGAGATGAGATTAGAGCGATGGTAAAATTAAGGTGCGGCAATTTAGAGGACACAAATAAAAATGGCTTGATGAAGAAGATACGAAGTGTAGATTCTACAAGTCAGGTAGGGACAACTTAAAGCATTATATAAGTGAATGCAATATCACAAGTATGTGGTTTGAGAATCTAGGTAGGAATAACAAAGAGATATTAATGAACATATGTGTTTTAATGTTGCTTGGGGTGGATCTCGGTTCCCTGAGTTAACTCACACACAATTCCGTGAACAGAAAAGATTTATTATAAAGTACAAAAGTATCAGCGAAGGAGCGCAACGTAACGATACACGTGCCGTTAGACTGAGACAGTAATACCAACGCAACTTAATCGGAAACGCATACTCACAGGCATCCCAGCAAACGAAAAAAGATTGAAAAGAATTAAAACGGGATTGCCAGGAATTCAATTAAGGACTTTCCGAATTCCATTTTGTCCAAATAAGGGATTGAAATAGTTTCAATATCATGGAATTCCTTATTTTGGAAAGAATTTGTCTTTTTTGAATCCCATTCAATTCCGACACAAAAACGTAACGAAATGAATGCCAGGTTAGGGATTGGAAAGTTTCGTCATGAATTCCATTAAATACCATTGATTCCGTTAACGAAATGAATACCATTGAATGCCAAACTAAGAATTAAAAATTTCCGTATTGAATTCCATTGAATTCCGTCTATTCTGACAATAAAATGAATACCATTGAATGCCAGGATAGGGATTGAAAAATGTCCGTGTTGAACTCCATTGAATTCCGACTATTCCGACAATGAAATAAATACCATTGAATCCCAAATTTGGAAATCAATATGTATATATCGAATTCCTGCATTACCGGCAGTTCGCATCGATGCCGCTAGGCGTCGCATCGTCGCGGCACCTTCTCGAGTTCAAAATTCCGCACCGTCCAGTATATAAGGAGGTCCCCGACGGGACCACAATTAATTAATTCTTTTCTTTTCCGGCGCCAGTCGCCGAAGGCAAGAGCGCTCAGACGCTACGCATCTTCGGCGCAAGTCGCCTACGGCGTTGATCGCCTCCTCGGCGCCGGTCGCCTATACAGCGCGAGCCGCTCTTACGGAATTAATCGCCTCACCAGGGCTAGCCATCCGCATAGCACGGATCGCTGTCCGCCAATCACGGCGCTCGGTCGTCTAGGCACAGGCTCGGCCAATCACGACGCTCGGCTGCCTAGGATTTTTGGATTCCATGGGATTGGACCATCTCATTTCGAATCCCATCTAATTTCATTTAATTCCGCCAAAAAAGGGATTCAAAGGTATTAAAAAATTTTAATATCTTTTAATCCTTTTTCGTTTGCTGGGATGCCAATCGACATCGGTCTATCTCCAATCTCATTAAGGTTTGGCAGATTTGCAATACTTTACACTCCGCCTCAAATATGCATTCCATTACGTAGCTCATTTTATCTCATACGGTAACAAAAGGAATCATTCACAAAAAAATCATTCAATTAATCTTATCTTGAAGCCCAAGTTTCTCACACAACCGTTTGATTTTCTCTTTAGTTAGAGCCTTTGTAAACATGTCAGCAACTTGGTCTTCTGTTCGAATATACTTAACATAACATTTCTTGTCCTCAACCATATCTCGTACAAAGTTATACTTTATATCTATATGCTTAAGACGTTTGTGTTCCCACCTTTGCAATGCATGAATGCATGATTGATTGTCCTCATAAACTACTAAGGAGTCTGTTTTCATTGCATCCAGCTCAAACAACAAATTCTTAAGCCATAAGTATTCAGTCACACACATAGCTAACGCAACAAATTCAGCTTCTGTAGAGGACTGAGCAATTTTGTTTCTTTGTTACCCACGATATTGTATTGCCATAAAGTCTATATAGAAAACCCGAAGTTGACTTTTTGTCCTCACTATTCCCCCAGTCAGCATCAGCAAACGCGATCAGAGGTTCTCCGTCGTTATCACTTAGCCTTTTATACATGAGTCTATAAGTTTGAGTACCTTGAATGTACCTCAGAATTCTTTTTAGTCCCTTCCAGTGACTTTCCTTCGGATCACTTTGAAATCTACTAAAATAATTAACAGAGAAACTCAGATCGGGTCTCGTCGTTTGTGTCAGATACATCAGACACCCAATTAATTCTCGATACGGTTTATCTGATCCTATACTAGTATTATCCTGAACTGTGAAATTCGTCTCCATAGGAGTCTCGCTTGGTTTGCACTCACCCATATTAAATCTATTCAGTAGTTTCTTATAATATACTTCTTGACTTAGAAACATTCCTTCTTTGGTTTCAGTTACATTAATTCCTAAGAAAGTATTCAGTCTCCCCATATCTTTCATTGCAAACCTACTCATTAAAGCTGACTTTATTATTGTAAGTTTCCTCTTATTATTTCCTGCTATAATTATGTCATCGACGTATATCAATATATAAATGATTGCATCCAAAAACCTTCCAATATACAAGCAACGATCTGCTTCAGACCTAGTCATTCCCATTTCTTGCATGAAGTCATCAAAGGTGCAATTCCATTCGCGAGGGGCCTGCTTAAGGCCATAGAGTGCTTTATTTAGTTTACATACTTGATTATCAGATACTGGACCGCCCTTTGGTGGCTTCATATACACTTCCTCCTTTAAATCGCTATGTAGGAACGCGTTTTTAACATCCATCTGAAATGCTATTAATCTCTTTTGTTTAATAACAACTAAGAGAACTCTAACCGTAGTTAAACGCGCAACAGGAGCATAAGTTTCTGTATAATCAAATCCATAACGCTGTGAACAGCCCTTAATTACTAACCTTGCCTTATAACGATCAACATTACCCTGATTATCGAGTTTCACGCTGAATACCCATCGACTATCTATCGCCTTTTTCCCTTGAGGTAGATCACACAACGTCCATGTATGATTTTGCTCCAGTGCTTCAATCTCGTCCCTCACTGCACCTAGCCATTCGCTCTCATCCTCTCTACCATGGATGTCCTCGAATTTCCCTGGTACGTCCTCCAAATACGCTTCCGCATTGAATGCTGTCACCGCATAATCTTCCATCCATTTAGGCCTGTTTCTAGTTCGTGTACTGCGCCTTAAAGGTACCGTTGTAGCCTCACTCCTCTCCGGTTCAACCTCCTCGTCTTCCTCGAGTTTATCAGTAGCATCAGTAGCGTCATCAAAATATTCCTCGGATTCTAGATCATCTGGATCATTGGCACCATCTTCCTTTTCCTCTTGTTCCGCATCATGAAGCCAAGAGTCGCTGTCAAGGGAATGTATTTCAAATTTTGTTTCGTCAAACTTCACATCCCTTCCGTAGTACACTCGTCCTTCCTCCGGGCTCCACAGTTTATATCCATTGACACAATATCCAATCAATTGGCATTGAAGTATTCTCGATGCAAATTTGTCGCCAATTAATTGTTTAGGAAGCCTGAGATATGCTAGACATCCAAAGATTTTCAATTTTCGCAAGTTAGGTTTAGTTCCATACCATAACGTCGCTGGTACTTTTCCGTCAAGCGCACTTGTTGGGCTTTGATTAATTAAGTACACCGACGTCCTTACAGCATCCGTCCAGAATCGTTTTCCCATCTTTGAGTTTAGAAGTAAACAGCGGGCCTTGTCACAAATGGTTCTATTCAGCCGCTCCGCGACGCCATTCTGTTCGGGTGTGTATCGTATAGTGAATTCAAATACGATTCCTTCCCAGGTAGCAAGCACTCGTCATTTTGACGTCAAATTTTGGTCCTTTACTGACCATTCCTGACGTCACTAACTGACGGCATAATGACGTTAAAATGACGGTCTAATGTCACAGACAATTGACGTCATTTTCTGACGTCTTATTGACGGCAAAAATAGGTCCATTGTACGACACACCGGTTTCTATGAATGTTTTTTATAAAATTAAAATTTTAAAATATTAAATCTACTTGATAAACGTTTATAAAAATATGTTCTTTTTCTTTATCTAAGAAAAAAAAAAGTTTTTTTTAACTGTTTTCGTTACATGCCATGTGCGTATAGCCGCTCTCAAGGCGGTCACCCATCCTAGTACAGTACCGCGCCCGTGTTGCTTGACTTCGATGATCCAGTGGACAGTGACGATCTTCTCACCCTGATGCTTCCTTATTAACTGTACTTGTCTATAACAGGTACATCTTTAAAGTGTTCAAAGATCTTGTAAGGATAATCTTCTTGATAGCTATAACACTGCATGAAATAGTTATCATAAAACTATATAATCACGCAACTACATCCACTTATATACCATAAATTCGCCACTTCAATCATAAAGTTGCGAAACAAACATAGTGTAGTTAATTTTGTGATTTTTATTTTATTATTACTTTATTATACAATATTAAGAAGTAAAAATAGTTATATTACAAAAAGACCTTATTTGGATGACTTTAAGACGTCTAAGAAATGACGTCTTATAGACGTCCATTATTAGTCGCCGATGTCATAGACCAAAAATGACTAAAAATAGTCAGAAATAACGTCATAATGACGTTATGGAATGACGTCAGTATATTGTCATTTTTAAAGACATGGTCACTTTTTGATCATTTGACGTCATTTGTACAAACATGACTAGTATTTGACGTCAAAATGACGAGTGCTTGCTACCTGGGTACCACTTGTTACTTAGGTTTTTTCGAAGTAGATATCACTTGGATTGATTAAAGTAACAATTTTGCAATTTATTAATTTTGTTAAGAAAAATTAAAGCTACTACCCAAGGAGAACAGAAAGTCAAGAAAAAGTCAAAATGACGTCAAAATGACGAAAAAATGATTGCAAACAGTCATTTTTTGATCATGACGAAAAATTGATTAACCCTTACTTGCCACACTTCTGTAGACGTCACGTACTTGCCACATTGGGGTGGAATCTACCCCAGCGACAAAAATTGTTATAACAAATAAGCTATTCAATATTTTAACTTGCCAATTTTTGTAGAACTTCTTAAAAGCTTACTTTTAAAAGTTATGTAAGTTATATGGCCAAAAATTAAAATTATGTATAATAAAAAAATTAAAATAGCCCCCAAAGAATGAAAAAATAGCTGTTTTTACAAAAAAATTTATTATTATTTTTTTGACAGATGTCGCTATAGACCCGCTCCCCATAGGTTTCTGTACTTAAAATTAAGGGAATATATGGTCGTGGGGTTGATTTGATCCCAGTGTGGCAAACAAGGGTTAAATTATGATTTTGAAATTTAATATGTTATTTTAAATGTTTTGCAATAATTTACACTTTAGATTGTTTCCGACATTCATAATTACACATTAGTACTTAAACTTTATAGTATACGCACATAAAATCTTTTTTTTAATAAAAATGACACCATCATGATAAGAATATGACTTTTCGTGATGCCGAACATTTTGCAGCGTGTGCGCACTATTTTTGCGCAGCTCTTGGGTTGCGTTCTTGTATCTCTCTCACTCCAGCACAGCGGCACGGCGTGTCCACATGGGTCATTATAACGCAGCTCTGCGCGCAGTTCACGTACGTTGTGTCCTATATACAGTGTATCGAAGTTACAATTTCGTGCTGGGAAAAATTAAAATATTGTTTCAAGGACAAAACTTTTGTTTGCTATTCATAGTAAGTAGATATTTATTCCGAAAAGTTATGACTGTTCTATAGGTTATGTAGTACAGTTCACGTTTCAGTACTGGCTGTGAATTTCGGAATGCAGCCTTAGTCACATGAAAATATTTGTCACGAGGTTATGTTATAGACGTTGGGCATTGCAATTTAAAATATTCTGAGGACAGTCGAAGTGAAGAAAAGAATTCGATACGTTCTTTAATCAGCAATGTTTACTTTTATATAATATTTTTTTTGTTAACTACTCAGAGCAGTTTCTATTTTTTGACTATATATTATATAAAAATATATTATTAATCTCACACATTTCTAAATTAAATAAAAAACTGCATTTTTGAAATAATAATTTACTACAAAGATAAAGGCTTACAAAGATTAAAAATCAGTTTGTATTAAAAGAGCAACGAGCCGTAACAAGGTGTTCGTGTTCCTTAAGCAATTCAATATATAAGTTTAACAAACGTTTCGGTCACATATAGGACCATCTTCAGTGTCGAACAATTAACAATACTTTGTCATTGTTAAACTTATATATTGAATTGCTTGTTACGGCTCGTTGCCCTTTTAATACAAACTGATTTTTAATAATTTACTAATTAATTTATTAAATCCTTATAGAAAAGTATTAAACTCATCGCACATGAAATTGCATAGGCTGCAATGCATAGCATGAGACCGCTGGACCAATAAGCATCTTATGTAAATCAATATGGCGTCTTTATGTTGGTTAATCTTTGGTTTAGCGGTATTATGCTATGCATATGCAGCCTATGCAATTTCATGCGCGATGGGCTTGACTGTGATACAAAGGTGCATATTCTGAACTCACTTTTATAAAGTGATAAAAGTGCCTCTACAAGTGACTTGGAGATCACCTGAGAAGCCATATTTAATGCACTTTTGTCGATAAAAGAGAGTTCAGAATGGACCAAAGCCTTTTGCACTAAATTGATAAAAGTCACTGAAAGGTCACGACGCCATCACGAAAAAGTCACATTATTATCCTCTTGGATATATGAAATGATGTCACCTTGACTTTCCTAAAATGATTATATTTTGACGTCATTTTGACGTCATTGTGACTATTTCTTGACTTTCTGTTCTCCTTGGGTACTACCTAGGTTAGAATAGATGTTCATATAGTGTCAGATATAAATATTTTTTCCCGGACATTTTATATCATTATATCCCAATCTGTTCATATATAGACAGATCTGATCATGTTTCATATCATTTTCGGCCGTATATGAACATATACAATCATAATCCCAGGTAGCAAACACAAAATAGTTATATTACAAAAACCTTATTTGGACGACTTCAAGACGTCTTTGAAATGACGTCTTCAGATGGTCTAAGAAATGACGTCTTATAAACGTCCATTATTAGTTGCCGATGTCATAGACCAAAAATGACTAAAAATAGTCAGAAATAACGTCATAATGACGTTATGGAATGACGTCAGTATAATGTCATTTTTAAAGACATGGTCGTTTTTTTGGTCATTTGACGTCATTTGTACAAACATGACTAGTATTTGACGTCAAAATGACGAGTGCTTGCTACCTGGGATACATCATCGCAACTTGTCATATATGATCATATACAGTGCCGTATACAGTTATCCCAAGGAGAACAGAAAATCAAGAAATAGTCACAATGACGTCAAAATGACGTCAAAATATAATCATTTTAGGAAAGTCAAGGTGACATCATTTCATATATCCAAGAGGATAATAATGTGACTTTTTCGTGACGGCGTCGTGACCTTTCAGTGACTTTTATCAATTCAGTGCAAAAGGCTTTGGTCCATTCTGAACTCTCTTTTATCGACAAAAGTGCATTAAATATGGCTTCTCAGGTGATCTCCAAGTCACTTGTAGAGGCACTTTTATCGATAAAAGTGAGTTCAGAATATACAGAATATGCATTTGTATCACAGGCAGTCAAGCCCATCGCACATGAAATTGCATAGGCTGCATATGCATAGCATAATACCGCTAAACCAAAGAGTAACCAACATAAAGACGCCATATTGATTTACATAAGATGCTTATTGGTCCAGCGGTCTCATGCTATGCATATGCAGCCTATGCAATTTCATGTGCGATGGGCTTAATACTTTTCTATAAGGATTTAATAAATTAATTAATAAATTATTATTTCAAAAATGCAGTTTTTTATTTAATTTAGAAATGTGTGAGATTAATAATATATTTTTATATAATATATAGTCAAAACCTATGTCTTAAATTTAGAACGTATCAAAGAAGTTACTACAATAGCAAAAAATAAACATATTTCACAAGAATATTTCATATAATATCCACTTTAAGGGGTAATATCACCTTGTGTTCACTAAAAGTAGGGTTATTTTTCTAAATTTATTATAAAAAAATGAAAAGATTTATTAATATTCGGGTTTTTACATATAAAAGTACAAGTCTTAAGGTACATAAAAAAATTTTTTTTAGATTAAAATTTTACTACTTGAAACTTTAACCGCGTTTTTCTCGGAACCATGTTTTTCGAGCTTGCCGTACCGATAGCTCCTTCAATTTTTCTGCTTTGCCAAGCGATTTTCTGCTTTGATCTTATATTTTCGAAGAATTTTTTCTTGCAATGATTCAGCGGCTAGAAAATTTAAGATATTAATATGTTAATCATTGAACACAAGATTCATAAGAATATTGAATATCTAAGACACGTATATATGTTGTATTATAAACAGTCTTGTACAAATAAGAGATTTATCAAAGAAATGATTGGTCTATTAACTTGCTAGCATAAAATAAAACTTTACTGTGACGCAAGAATGCTCAGGCATTCTTAATAATTATTATATTTGTGTAACAATATAATAAGTTTTCTAACCTTGAAAACGTCATTTTTCTATAATCAAAAATGCTTTTTTCACAATTTTATAATATCATAAAAATATTAATTGAGTGAATATACATTTCTTAAGAAACTAAGAGCCTTAATTTAATCTAAACATTTATCATAAGTGATTTAATACTGCTTTCAAGAAATAAATTTACCGGTTTCATGATAATATCCACTCGAATCTACTGCAATCACGATGATGCAGTTCTTTTCTTCACTTCGACTGTCCTCAGAACATTTTAAATTGCAATGCCCAACGTCTATAACATAACCTCGTGACAAATATTTTCATGTGACTAAGGCTGCATTCCGAAATTCACTGCCAGTACTGAAACGTGAACTGTAGTACATAACCTATAGAACAGTCATAACTTTTGGAATAAATATCTACTTACTATGAATAGCAAACAAAAGTTTTGTCCTTGAAACAATATTTTAATTTTTCTCAGCACGAAATTGTAACTTCGATACACTGTATATAGGACACAACGTATGTACGTGAACTGCGCGCAGAGCTGCGTTATAATGACCCACGTGGACTCGCCGTGCCGCTGTGCTGGAGTGAGAGAGATACAAGAACGCAACCCAAGAGCTGTGCAAAAATAGTGCGCACACGCTGCAAAATGGCATCACGAAAAGTCATATTCTTATCATGATGGTATCATTTTTATAAAAAAAAAGATTTTATGTGCGTATACTATAAAGTTTAAGTACTAATGTGTAATTATGAATATCGGAAACAATCTAAGTGTAAATTATTGCAAAACATTTAAAATAACATATTAAATTTCAAAATCATAATTTAGTCAATTTTTCGTCATGATCAAAAAATGACTGTTTGCAATCATTTTTTCGTCATTTTGACGTCATTTTGACTTTTTCTTGACTTTCTGTTCTCCTTGGGTATGTATGGTCACATGTAATTATATCTGATAATACATGGCCGAACATGTCTTTATATACGACCATGTGAGGCCAGATACGATTATGTATAGTGTCATATCTGGCTACACATAATAATATGTCTGACCATATATGTATGAACTTATATTGTGGGGTAGGATATCAGATAAGGTGCGTCGATTCCCACAATAATCAGTCGTTCAATTAGGTAAAATCTCGCTAGGTTTATTCATGCTCTAATTACAGGATAGTAATATTTCTTGGATGTGTACGTGATTGGTGTAGGAAATCACGGTGTAGCGTTAATGCGGTGAGTTGTGTATTGCTTGTCCCGACAGTCAGATTCGAGGAGGCCGGAGCTTGGAAAGGAGTCTTAAAGTTCTTTGGAGACGAGGCCAGTATATGCGTCATCACAGAGTGCTTCGGTTGGAGCTGGATGCGTGGTACTCGGGATGGCCGGTCGATGAGATGTGGCTTTCACGGGAAAAAAGTATCCACCTTGGAGATCAGGAACAGACCCTTCGTCTTGGCCTCAGGAACAGGAATCGGAGTCGGAATTGGAGAAGGCAGCGCCTTGGTCTCGGTATGGTCCGGTGAGCTGGGTCGTAGATGACCCAGGAAACCTTCCTGTGGCAGAGTATCTGTTGACTCTTACCACAGGAAGTTAATGCCCTGCAAGGCAGGTATAGACAAAGGCCCGGAATGAGCACGCTCCGTAACGAAGGCCCGGAATGAGAACGTATCAAACGGAGGCCCTGAAGAGCACACTCCGTCACAAAAAAGTTATATCGAGGGCCCTGGTAGTGAGCACGCCTTGACTGGTGAGCTTGAAGCTGGAGAAGCCTCGCTGAGTTGCCCTTGATATAGGGATCGGTGTCAAATCTTCCTTACGAGAGAATTAGTCGGCGACGCGCCGTGTAGCGGGCGCGCGCCGAACTATCTCGCCGCGCGAGCCCATGCTGTCGCTCGCGCCGCGCGCCTCCGTGTTACTTGACGCGCGCTTGTGGTGGACAGCTTGACCGCCACATATATAATCAGATCTTGTGTCATGTATAATGTACGATCTGATCATATATGGCGATAGATAACCATATATGATTATATATGCTCTATATATGGGCATGTAAAACTTATATCTGTTCATGGCTGCGGTCCACTTGACGCTACAAATGCTTTGGAGCGTTCTTCTTCTCCTTCTTTCTTCATTGAAAGAAAAGAGAAGAGGAATGCTTCGAAGCATTTGTAGCGTCAAGTGGACCGCAGCTCATATCTCATTTATATATGTTCATATACTGTCAGATATGAATATTTTTTCCCGGGTAATGCCAACCACTGTAATTGTATATCTACACGTTGTAGACAGCTTTCCTCATAGTGATTAATTGATTCTTTAATTATAACCGCAATACCACCTTTTGCTTAATTGTCTGGGTGGATAGTATGGTACGCTTTATATCCTCTTATCTTGATATAGGATTGTCTTGTCATGTGTCTCTGAGATTAGACATACATTTATGTGCCAAGTATTAAGGCTTAGCTTTGTTAAAGGTTTTTGGCTGAGACTTTGCTCCCATTGCCTTAATACTATTATCCTTTATTTTCTGTAATTCTTTAGCTATAATACAACCCCTGTAGTTAGCTGGGTGTGCCCCAGAGCAGTTAACGCACTTTGTCGGAGTGTTTTTAGCTTTAACGCACTCCACTGTGGGATGGTTGCCTGCACACTTAACACAGTTGGGTTTTCTTTTACAGAATCTTTGAGTGTGGCCATATCTTTGGCATTTTTTGCATTGTGGGATCATTTTGCTGTTCCTTATCGCTTCAGTTTTAACTTTCATGTAGTTAATGTACTGAATATTGTAGATTCTGTTGATATTTTCAGAGCTATCGAAGACTAATGTATACAGTGGCAAACGAATATATTCCACCTTATTATTTACAACATTCTTTCTTAATTTAAAGGCCCAATATGTGGGGTAAGGTGGTAATTGTGTCTTCCCTTCCTTACCATAAGTCTAAGGTATGTGAATAAAAACATTTTCAGCAAAAAAGTTGTTAAAAAACACGAAAAACGGCAGAAAATAGTTGTTTTTTTTAATAGCTTTAGAGTTAAATATCTCGAAAACGGTTGATTTTTAGAGGTTGTGCCCAGCAAGACTTTTTATCAGGAAGGTCTAGAGAGTAACATATCATCGCCCCATCAAAATTAACCGGGACCCCGAAACCCATAAGAGTGGTGCCATGTTCTTTTTGTACTACCTCTTGGATCTTAAAGCTTTTTTTCTAGTTCTTTGCTAATGTTCTCAACAGGAGTTGACGAATGAAGATTTCTGGCCATCACTCGTATAGGCCTAGAGACTTTGTTCTCATACGTATGCCGTTCATATTTTGTATTGTTCATTAAAGATGTCAGTTCTCTATATTCTGTATCAGAGCTGACATTTAATTTAATCTGATTATTATTCAACATACTGGTACTGCCGTTGTACTTATCTATTTGCAATTTTTCTTTTATTTCTATATATACCTAGTCTTTGACATTACTTAAAATAATTGGTGATGGCTTTGCTGACTATTAGGAATTTTAGCTTGCTGTTTCCTAGAGCCATTTTCAGTTTCAGTTTTTCAGACAGTTCTATTGCCTTGTGTTTCCTTTTATTTTTGGATTTGGGTAATGCCCAGTCTGCTTCATTTGCATCTAGTGCCGGTTTCTTTTTGATAGCGTTTTTTTCCTCTTCTAGAGTTTCTGGTGACTGTTCCGCTTTTCTCTGGTTAGCTTTTCCTTTGTTTCTCAATTTTTCTTATTTTAATTCTGGGGTTGGACGTAACAGTTTAATCATACGAGTTTCAAATATTCCAATAAGTAAACCGCTAATTCAAGAAAAAGCGATATCTATAGCAGATAATTTAGGTATCGAAAATTTCAATTGTTTAAGTAGTTGGTTGTGGAAGTTCCAAGTTTGTATAAGTTATATATTTTATTTAAGTTGCTGTATAAATAATAAAGAATATATCATACATGCAATACCATCTACTAAATTTTTTTAGTTAACCTCGTTAACACAAACAAATTCGTGTTAACAAGGGGCAAAATTTCCTTGTTAATCCGAACACCCGGTTAACACGCACTCAAATTCCGGTCCCTTCGAATTTACGAGGGACTCTTTAATTGTTAACGAAGGTTTACTGTATTATTTTTAATTATAAGTATTATTTTCGAACTTTCTTGGACCACTTGCAACGTTGTGATTGGTAGAAAAGTAGCCCTTAGGCCTAATTCCACAAACAAACATTGGTTAACTTTTAACCTTAGGTTAACTCACTCTTCATCTCTTTGTAACGTTTCCCTTAGAAAAAAACGAAGAGTGAGTTAACTAAGGTTAAAAGTTAACCGACGTTTGTGGAACTGGGCCTTAGTCGGAAAATTAACCGAAAAATGCTACTTGGGCAGTAGGACATAACAGTAAGATTTTGACCAATAGCGTTGCTCGATTTAGCCATACATAACCGAATTGAGTAACGCGATTAGGACCAAAACACATAACTCCAGATAGCAACGTGTCTGCATTGTTGTTGGCATGTTGCCGACAACATAGTATGTGTTGCTATCAGAATTGTGGCAATTGAGTCCGCATTTGTCGGCAAATTAATGCCTTTACGATATAACAATTTTGTATAACAACTTGCCAGCAACTTGTTGGCAACTTATGCTGCGGTCTAAAATCGTCTGATTCAAAATTCGAGCTGTTGCTGTCATGTTGCTGTAATAATTCATAGGATCACACAATGCTGTCATATTGTTAATAACGCGAAGTAAATTTGATGCTGCTCTCTTGTTGACAAATTGCTGGCAATACATATATCCAATGTTGCCTGCGTGTTGCTTCAAATATTAAATTACTCGAAATCAATTGAAGCAAATGTACGGCAAGTTGCCAGTACCATAAGTGTAGTATAGCAAGAGCAGCCGGCGAGCGCGTGATCATATCCAGATAGCCAAATGCAGTGAGTTTGCTGTCATGTTGCTAACAATCGTTAATGCAACTAATTTTGACAAACTAGGGACAAGGTGAGACAGCATAGTGCTTATCGGGTTGAACTCATATAAATTCTAATTCTATTCACGGCAAATTGAGACCAACATGTTCACACGGATTTGTTATCCGCGAAGAGTTGATTATTTATAATCATGTAATAATAATTTAAAAATGACAGGAATAAGTCACAGACGACATTTCAAGACGTTAAAAACATGACTTTGTATGACCTTTTTGACCTTTTAATGACGTTTTAATAAGAGGATTATAAAAATCAAATTTACATGCAAAATTATAATTAATTAAGAAACCAGATTTGTTATAAAATATATACATTTTATGTTTTGGGTTTATTTAAATATTATTAGTCTTTAAAAATAAAGGTACCATTAATATAAGGTTATATCAATCTAAAAGTATGTTCCACTTTATTATAAAAGTGGACTCCACGATACAACTGATACAGGTTGTGCAGTTTCGTCGTTCATATATATTATCGTTCGTCATATTTTAAATACGAAAAACAGATTTTAACGGATTCCATCTATCGGATCCGACATTTGCACATTCTTTAGAAACGTATGGCAATTTCATATTGTCAACACTATGTTAGCAACGACTTACAATTAAAAAACTTCATAGCTTAAAGACATATCCGCAATAACGGATAAAAATCATTATATATGTGTTGTTGCCATCATGTTTGCATCATGATGCTCAAGATGGAACGACGAATCAAACATTGCTGTCATGTTGCTGACATGTTGCAGACAACATAACGTACCAGTATTGCGGACAGTTTGCTCTTGAAATTGCGTCAACTGATTGCATGTATAAGCAGTTATGTACCTGTGTTCTATTTCGATGTCAGCAAATTTACAGCAAATATATAACAATACATGCAATACATTAGTTTGCTCAATATGCTATATCACGCTTGGCTATCTGGGTAGCAGCGCCAGCATGTGGTATAGCGTGTACAAGCGAGACTGATCCGAGCATGGGCTCAGACGTGTTCCAGCCAGTGAACGAGCCACACACGTTCGCGAGATCTATTGTACTGTTCCATACGAGATAAATACATTTTCTTTGTTGTTCACATTTGAATTGAGAGTGACTTATTCCTGTTCCCGATATATCACAATAAGCAATTACAGATTTGCGCGATTTTGCTCAGACACGCTTTGCTATCTTGGACATGGCCTAAAGTAACCTGATTGTCAAACGCCGTCTACAATATATGGAGTAAGAGTAGGCATAAAAAAGCTATTTTCGATTTAAGAGACCTGGCGTAAGGGCGTAAGCAAAATAAATTAATTTTATTTCTTACTTCTACTCTTACTCTTACACTTACGCTCGGCCAATCAAGACCCAACAGGTTATAACGCAGCGTCGTCTACAATACATGGAGTAAGCGTGGAGTAAGAAGTAAGAGTAGGCGTAAAGCGTCGTCTACAATACATGGAGTAAGCGTGGAGTAAGAAGTAAGAGTAGGCGTAAGAAGGCTATTTTCGGTTTAAAAGAGCTGGCGTAAGGGCGTAAGCGAAATAAATTAATTTTATTTCTTACTCCTACTCTTACTCTTACACTTACGCTTGGCCAATCAGGACACAACAGACTATAAATGCTTACTCCTGCCTGCTCTTACTCCTTACTCCATGCTTACTCCGTTATTGTAGACGACGCTTAGAGGGCTATTTTCGGTTTAAGAGAGCTGGCGTAAGGGCGTAAGCGAAATAAATTAATTTTATTTCTTACTCCTACTCTTACTCTTACACTTACGCTTGGCCAATCAGGACACAACAGGCTATAAATGCTTACTCCTACCTGCTCTTACTCCTTACTCCACGCTTACTCCGTGTATTGCTTTAAGCGTCGTCTACAATGCACGGAGTAAGCATGGAGTAAGGAGTAAGAGTAGGCGTAAGAGAGCTATTTCCGCCCATACAGAACAAAAAGCTCTAATAGACGTCCACTAGACGTCCATCATGGAGATTAAAAACCTCCATTAGACATCCATGAAACTTCCCATGGACGTCTACTAGTCATCCATAGTTCCGCATTGCACACCTCCATTCGACCTCCACTAGACGTATAGATAGATCTCTTTTAGACGTTGTATAGATTAACCATAGATGTTTAATGGAACTTTGGTGGATAATTAAAATATGTTAACTAAAAAAAATTATTTATTTCGAAATTTTATTAATATCTTTAACTAAATTTGTTTCTTAAGATACCCAGTCTATATATGATTATAAATATTTTATTCGTATTTGAAAAAAACACTTACCTTGGTGGGATTCAAACTCGGGACCTCTGGATCGTGAGCCAACTGCCTTACGTGGTAGACTACTTCTTAATTTAATGTAAGTGTTATATATAGTCTACATATGTCATAACCAGTGCAAATATATAATTTTTCAAAAATCATGTTAAGAAACAAATACAGTTTAAAAAGAATAATAAAATTTTGAATTGGATATATGATATAATATTTCTTAATGTCGGGTGAATGTCAGAAAAAAAAACCAGTGCCGGCTCATTACGAAATTTATTTGTGTTCGTAAATATATTTATGCCGCGCGTCACGGCAGTGCGCGTTACTAACGCTCGCGGTTAATCTATGTATTTCATGTATATAACGTAATGCTTCTAAAAACTGTATAAAAATTAATAATTTTAAATTATCTAAAAATTTAAAGGGTATAGCCGGGTTTGTATGGGAAATCTGCCCCCGCGGCTTTTTCGATTTGCACTTGGGGGATCGATTTGACATTAAATAAAAATAATTCAGCTAAACTTTTAGCTCTTTATCTCAAACGATTTTCGAGATTTTCAAAAAAACCACTTTTTTCAATTTTATTTTTTTTTAATAGTAAAATTTAAAATTAATGAATGGTGATTTTTTTTCTAATTCTTAGGAGTAAAAGGGATGAAAAAACACTTTTATTATGAATCTCAGGTGGAAAGCCGATTTTTAAGAACAGAAATAAAACTATAATCATTTTTTTTACCGTGTTATTTAAAAGTGTCCACCGCCAAACTTTGTCAGAAAATGTCTTCTATACTCCTTTACACTCAGGAATTTTTTCATTTTTTTTGAAGTGGTGGAACATTATGAAAAAAAATAAAAACTAATTTTTTTTTCAAAATCTTGCGTTTGAACGCATTAAAACTCTTATACTGCTAGAGAAATATATAGAAAATAATTTTTCAACTGAAAAAACACAACTTACTTACAAAAATATTTAAAAAATTAAAAAATGCATTACTTCAAAAAATAAACGACATTAAAAATTTTTGAATTGACGTTAATTTTCTTTTTCACGCAAAAATTCATAGAAATAAAAAAATATAATGTTTCTGTACTATTGGCAATAATTTTATACCGTTAATAAATAAAAATGAAAATTCTTATTTGATAAGTTATACTATATTATTTATTTTTAACAATACGTATCATCAATTATTTACATTCAATGAAATGATTTCACATTAGATATATATAAAAAAGACTGTTTTGAATGACGTCGGTTAGTCTTCGTCACTGTCTTCATTCACTACAGCATTACTTTTTCATTTATAAACAGACGACTCAATATTTCGGCAGGTCTTATTATTTTAGCCAAATATCGAACGTAAGAAAGATAATATATGATAGCTGCAATGTGAGAGCAGCACCCTACAGTACGCCTACCATTAGCACAATCACAACAATATCGACTAATCCCAGAGATGTAGGGTGCTGCTCTCACATTGCAGCTATCATATATTATCTTTCTTACGCTCGATATTTGGCTAAAATAATAAGACCTGCCGAAATATTGAGTCGTCTGTTTATAAATGAAAAAGTTAATGCTGTGGTGAATGAAGACAGTGACGAAGACTAACCGACGTCATTCAAAACAGTCTTTTTTATATATATCTAATGTGAAATCATTTCATCGAATGTAAATAATTGATGATACGTATTGTTAAAAATAAATAATATAGTATAACTTATCAAATAAGAATTTTCATTTTTATTTGTTAACGGTATAAAATTATTACCAATAGTACAGAAACATTATATTTTTTTATTTCTATGAATTTTTGCGTGAAAAAGAAAATTAACGTCAATTCAAAAATTTTTAATGTCCTTTATTTTTTGAAGTAATGCATTTCTTAATTTTTTAAATATTTTTGTAAGTAAGTTGTGTTTTTTCAGTTGAAAAATTATTTTCTACATATTTCTCTAGCAGTATAAGAGTTTTAATGCGTTCAAACGCTTGTTTGAACGCATTAAAACTCTTATACTGCTAGAGAAATATGTAGAAAATAATTTTTCAACTGAAAAAACACAACTTACAAAAATATTTAAAAAATTAAGAAATGCATTACTTCAAAAAAATAAAGGACATTAAAAATTTTTTTAAGTTAAATTATTTTTGTAAGTAAGTTGTGTTTTTTCAGTTGAAAAATTATTTTCTACATATTTCTCTAGCAGTATAAGAGTTTTAATGCGTTCAAACAAGCGTTTGAACGCATTAAAACTCTTATACTGCTAGAGAAATATGTAGAAAATAATTTTTCAACTGAAAAACACAACTTACTTACAAAAATATTTAAAAAATTAAGAAATGCATTACTTCAAAAAATAAAGGACATTAAAATTTTGAATTGACGTTAATTTTCTTTTCACGCAAAATTCATAGAAATAAAAAAATATAATGTTTCTGTACTATTGGTAATAATTTTATACCGTTAACAAATAAAAATGAAAATTCTTATTTGATAAGTTATACTATATTATTTATTTTTAACAATACGTATCATCAATTATTTACATTCGATGAAATGATTTCACATTAGATATATATAAAAAGACTGTTTTGAATGACGTCGGTTAGTCTTCGTCACTGTCTTCATTCACCACAGCATTAACTTTTTCATTTATAAACAGACGACTCAATATTTCGGCAGGTCTTATTATTTTAGCCAAATATCGAGCGTAAGAAAGATAATATATGATAGCTGCAATGTGAGAGCAGCACCCTACATCTCTGGGATTAGTCGATATTGTTGTGATTGTGCTAATGGTAGGCGTACTGTAGGGTGCTGCTCTCACATTGCAGCTATCATATATTATCTTTCTTACGTTCGATATTTGGCTAAAATAATAAGACCTGCCGAAATATTGAGTCGTCTGTTTATAAATGAAAAAGTAATGCTGTAGTGAATGAAGACAGTGACGAAGACTACCGACGTCATTCAAAACAGTCTTTTTTATATATATCTAATGTGAAATCATTTCATTGAATGTAAATAATTGATGATACGTATTGTTAAAAATAAATAATATAGTATAACTTATCAAATAAGAATTTTCATTTTTATTTATTAACGGTATAAAATTATTGCCAATAGTACAGAAACATTATATTTTTTTATTTCTATGAATTTTGCGTGAAAAAAGAAAATTAACGTCAATTCAAAAATTTTTAATGTCCGTTTATTTTTTGAAGTAATGCATT
>JASTWK010000505.1:117500-128699 GCA_030770225.1 Temnothorax unifasciatus | reverse complement strand
ACACACACACACACACACAATATAGGATTCCGACAAGAAGCCAAGAAGAAGAAGAAGAAGGAATTTTACGCGCACATACTGCTATTAAAAAAGTAAAGTTCTAGTAATAAGACGTAAATTTTGCTTATGTAAATGGAAATTAATACTTTTTCCGACCCTTACATTTGTACATATGTTTGTGTAAACTGCAACTCTTCCGTTTAATCGAGTCATCCTACAAAATAAATGCTTCACAAATTATATTAACGATCTTATTAATATATATTTATCTTAATATGTGATAGAAACACTTTATGGTTTGAATTCCATTGGTGGCAAAACAGCAACCAAACACGTGAGCAACGTTTTGAGTACTATATTTTCGGATGCATTGGCGCGTGATTATTCATGGACAGGGCGGAAAAAAACATTTGCCTTTCAAGGGATGAAAATGGCAAAAACTCTCATTGGTATATAATTTATCCGTACTTATATGTTATGTATATATATTCTCTGTGTATATATATAATTCATTCATGATATATATTATAATTTTACAGAGACGATTTTAAAAGAACATCCCAACACAAACCAAAGTAAGATAGAAAAAAAAGTTATGATATGGTTTCACCATGCTGGTGATAGATGGAAAAGAAAGAATGCCATCCGTGTGGGATCCACGGCTTTAACATCTCAAGAGAAAGACGATGAATCCACATAATGTGCTCAATTAATTTTTTTATGTCTGTTAATCAAGACAACGTCAACACGACCGATTAGCGAGATTATAACATAAGATAGATTTAAAAAGTTCTTTGTTAATTAAAACAAGTTATTCATGTTTTTTAATCTAATTATTATTGCAAATTATTATTATTAATGTATTTTTGTATGCATAAAATATATACTTTTTATTTCAAAATATAAAATAATAATTAAATTGTTTCTAATAATTATTATATAAAATACATATATAGTGATTAGTACAAATAAGAATCCCGCGAAAACGGATTGAGAAGCTCTCGGCGAGCTTTGCATGCAAACTATTTTTGCAAGAAGCTCTCAAAAAACGATTTCTGAGCTCTTACGAGCGCAGATAAAACTTTATGCGAACTATAGATGCTTTCCATTTACATCAAAACTCAGATAAATCTCACTTTTGTCTTTCTTCAACATTCTTGTTAAAGAAAGACAGAAGTAAGATTTATCTGAGCTTTGATGTAAATGGAAATCATCTAGTGTCGCTGCTTTTAAACAGCTCGTAATAGTGGACGTACGAGCTCCCAGGGAGCTTATATGGAAGCTTCCCGGAAACTACTTTAAAGTTTGCAGGGAGCTATTAAAACATGATTTCAGAACTTCCTACGAGCTTTAATGAAGTTCCCAGGGAGCTCTCAAAAGCGGACATAGGAGCTGCCGGGAAGCTCCGTGCGAGTTCTTTTGAAGTTCAAATGAAGCTTGTAAAAAATTTTATAAGCTCCTCAGGAACTCTCCGGGAGCTCCCCGTGCTGCTTTTAGGCAGCTCGCAATAGAGGACGTACGAGCTCCCAGGGAGCTTATATGGAAGCTTCCCGGGAACTACTTTGAAGCTCGCAGAGAGCTATTAAAACATGATTTCAGATCTCCCTACGAGCTTTAATGAAGCTCCCAGGGAGCTCTCAAAAGCGGACATAGGAGCTCCCGGGAAGCTCCGTGCGAGTTCTTTTGAAGTTTAAATGAAGCTTACGAAAAATTTTATAAGCTCCTCAGGAACTCCCCGAGAGCTCCCCGTGCTGTGTGGGATTTGAAAATTATTATAGAGTGTGACCACCCGGGATATGACCTCGATCGGTATGTATATTTCTTATCGCGACCAAAAATTACGACATTTTTGTTCATCAAGCACATTTCAAGTTCTGCATATTTTATTTGAAACACCCTTTTAAGATGTTTCATGAATTTTTACGTGCACATAATTAAATTGGAAATATGAGACTGAATCCATCTGGGTGCCGACCATCCAGTGTGATCAAGGCGTATTAAAAAAAGAGGTGTGGCCTCGAGAGGTTAATATTTACTTTACATTAATTATTTATTTGTAATAATTAATTTAAAAAACATTTATTTAACATTTATTCAACATTATTTTAATATTTATTTTACATTAACTATTTATTTGCCATAATGATTTGAAAAAACATTTATTTAACATTTATTTGACATTATTTTAATATTTATTTTACATTAATTATTTATTTACTGTAATAATTTGAAGAAAAAAAAACGTTTATGTAATATGTTTATTTGACATTAATTTAATATTCATTTTACATTAATTATATTCATTTGCAATAATGATTTGAAACAACGTTTATTTAACATTTATTTGACAGTAATGTAATATTTATTTTGCATTAATTATTTATTTGCAATAGTGACTTAAAGAAACATTTACTTAACATTTGTTCAGATATTGCGTTCGAATTCCTTCGCGTTTTGCAAACGCCCGATCGTTTCATTCAGATGGCGCGACGCGTGAGTCGCCACTCTCAAAGCGCCCCCACCTCCTTTTTCGCTCTCGTTCAGTGTCATGGCCGCACTTGCTGCGTTTCTTCGGACGAGACGAGTACGTTTTCCTTTTTTCGTAACTGATTGAGCTAAGCGGCACGTATTCTGGAGACCAACCAAGCGGCGAGATTCGACTTCCCAGGGAGAGCTCACCGCCAGGAAAAGGAGAGCTGCGGCAGCCCGCGTCCGAGAGGGAGGATTGAGGCGAGGAGTCCGGTACAGCGAGCAGGGCCCATTCCGATATTCTCATTTGGGACGCCATATTGGAAGAACGACATAGTAGTACAAGGGGCTCTGTAAGGTTAATTCTCGTCTTGAAATCTTGGAATTGCTCTCATTCTTGCGGCTCTGGTTTATATTCTAGCCTGCGTTATTCTTTGACAGATGTACCGCCCCAGTCAAACTCCCCGCCTGGCAGAGTCCTCGAATCGGATCACGCGGGAGTATTAACGGCGATTGGCCGCGAGGCCTCACGCCATTCTGACACGCTTGGCTCTAGAACACCGTGACCACCGGGGCACGAAGCCTTCGGGGCACGCGCTCCGCCTAACCGAGTAAGTAAGGAAACGATGAATTGATCTCGTAGACAAATGCAGAAGCCCCCCCTTTCTTTTCTTTTCTTACTTTAATTTCAATCAGTAATCCAGACTCTTTAATCGGTCCTGTAAGATCTGGTTTAATTTCAGTTTTTTTCTATTCGATCTACAGGACAGGTTACTGATTTGTTTTGTTTGATTCAACTAATGTAAAAAACCTTTATTATTAATTTTTGTCACGTCAATACATTTTACTTTTGTTTTTGTACATATAACTACATATACTAAAGACGAAATTTGACTTAATCAAAAGAACTCTCTTTCTTTCGCTCACCTACCTAAGAGTTTTAGACAAACCTGCTGTGTTTGCCATTACGTTTCTAAACAACATTTATTTAATATTAATTTAATATTTACTTCAAATATTATTTTATATTAATTATTTTACTATAAGAGATGTTTTATTATTTTTCTCTGTTGTCGTTTTGCTCTATAAATGCCGTTTTGTGGCAAATTTCCGCGTCACGTATCTATATAAAAGCTGATACATATATTATATATGTATGATAATTATCAGTCGATTGAAGATGGAATTTACACACACATATTATCTATCTATATATATATATATATATATATATATATATATCAGAACACATTCCGTTAAAAGCCAAAGTTCCGTAATACCAGATTTTCTTCATAATCAAAAAGAATCTGTACTTTCTCAATATTCCTAACTTTTTTATCATTCTGAACTTCTTCACCATTCTGAATTTTCGGTAAATGTTTAGTATAACGCTCTCCCCTCCGATTTTCTTAAAACTTTGTAAAATTGTTTATTTCTATGTGTAAAGAACATTCTGAGAAGGAAAATCGTCGCTCAGGTCTCGTTTTTTTAATATTTAATTTCAAAGTTTTGATGTCGGTAAGGTAGGAAAATGATAATTTTAAAATACTGCGCAACTTCATTTGTTACTATATATTCACAAATTAAGTTGTACGCATACTCGTTAACGGTACACACATGTGTGTACCCTGCTTTAACGAAAATCACAACTTCTATAAAGCAGGACATACACACGTCTGTGTGTGTGCCCTGCTTTAACGAAAATCACAACTTCTATAAAGCAGGGCATACACACGTGTGTGTGTGTGTGTGCGTGCGTGCGTGCGTGCGTGCGTGCGCGCGTGCGCGCGTGCGTGCGTGCGTGCGTGCGTGCGTGCGTGCGTGCGTGCGCGCGTGCGTGCGTGCGTGCGTGCGTGCGTGCGTGCGTGCGTGCGTGCGTGCGTGCGTGCGTGCGTGCGTGCGTGCGTGCGTGCGTGCGTGCGTGCGTGCGTGCGTGCGTGCGTGCGTGCGTGCGTGCGTGCGTGCGTGCGTGCGTGCGTGCGTGCGTGCGTGCGTGCGTGCGTGCGTGCGTGCGTGCGTGCGTGCGTGCGTGCGTGCGTGCGTGCGTGCGTGCGTGCGTGCGTGCGTGCGTGCGTGCGTGCGTGCGTGCGTGCGTGCGTGCGTGCGTGCGTGCGTGCGTGCGTGCGTGCGTGCGTGCGTGCGTGCGTGCGTGCGTGCGTGCGTGCGTGCGTGCGTGCGTGCGTGCGTGCGTGCGTGCGTGCGTGCGTGCGTGCGTGCGTGCGTGCGTGCGTGCGTGCGTGCGTGCGTGCGTGCGTGCGTGCGTGCGTGTGTGTGTGTGTGCCCTGCTTTATAGAAGTTGGGATTTTCGTTAAAGCAGGGCACACACACAGACGTGTGTATGTCCTGCTTTATAAAAGTTGTGATTTTTGTTAAAGCAGGGTACACACATGTGTGTACCCTGCTTTAAGCAGATATTTTGCATTTAATTAGCAGACAGTTGTTACGTGACCTTCTTCACTTCTATTTCGCGCTGCACCGACATCAAAACTTTGAAATTAAATATTTAAAAAACGAGACCTGAGCGACAATTTTCCTTCTCAGAATGTTTTTTACACATAGAAATAAACAATTTTACAAAGTTTTAAGAAAATCGGAGGGGAGAGCGTTATACTAAACATTTACCGAATTTTCTAATAATTCTGATCATTTTGAGTACTCTGAACACTTTGGTTTCGAGAATAACGATAATTATAGAGATATATTTAACATTAACAGACAGACCGGCAACAATAACGAGGCTCATTCAGATGACAACGATGATAACTCTGGAAACTGCGAGAATAGTGATGAGAACAATGAGAATCAAAAGAATGATGAGGAAAAAATCTCCCATAAAGATATTTAACATGGGATATTCTGTCCAGCTCTATAATGTTTTATAAATATAAAGATTTTTTTTAACATATGTATAAAATAATTTATTGTAAATCAATAAAGAATTATATATTTTTTATAATTTATGCTTTTAATTTTCCCTAAAAATATATATATTTTAGTATTTATCAATGGCTACGTAACAAGGCTTGCTGCAATTTGGCGTCAAGCTGTGTCATCAAGATTTGCTCTGTATTTGGTGCCAATTTGCTATTAAGTATTGTTCTCAAATTTTGTTTGATATTTGATATCAATTTGGCGTCGGGTTTTGTCAACAAACTTTGATAGCAATTTGTCAACAATTTGCTGTTAGATTGCTGGCAAGCTGTGCTCGGTATTTAGTGTCAATTTGGCGTCAAGTTCTTTCGTCAAGGTTTGCTCGCAATTTGGCACAAATTTGCTGTCAAGCATTTGTTGTCAAGCTTTGTTTACAATATGGCGCAAATTTGCCGTTGAACTTTTGCTGCCCTGTTTTGCTCGATATTTGGCGTCAATTTGGTGTCAAGTCATGTACACAAGCTTTGCTAGCAAAACACAAGCGTACTGCAGACACAGATCGCACCGAATTTGTCGACAAATTTTGCGCGTATTTGGTGTCAATTTGGTTACAATTTGCTGACAAATTGTTTACTGGGTAGTAAGTTGTAAAAAGTAATAGAAAATTGTAACAACTTTTTTACGAACATTTTTATGAGACGTAGTAAATCGTAGAAGTTGTAGATTATTGTAAAAATTATAACTACTTACAACTATCTACAACATTCTGCGAATATTTTTTATAAGAACGTAGTAAGTTGTAGATTATTGTAAAAATCACAACTATTTACAACTTTCTACAACGTTCTAAGAAATTTTTTTATAAAAATTGTAATTTGTAGAAGTTGCAAATTATTGTAAAAATCGATTGTAAAAATTACAACTATTCACAACTTTCTATAATATTCTAAAAATATTTTTATGGTTAAATGTAAGATAAACAAAGTATACTTGTTGATATATAAAAAAAGTACTACCCATTCTAACTTATATTACATCAGTATGCACTAGTTCAGCAGTGCAGGAATAGAAACAGATCTTATTGGAAATTGTAGATTTCAGCATAGTCTGATGTAAAAATGTCGAACATGTCGCATAATTAGTATATTTATCCATTGAGAAGGCCGATGTCGAATCGACGTCAATTCAACGTCGATTCACCGGATTCACTCATCGAAATTAACATAAAAAATCAGCTGATTTTAATCAAATTGTTTTGGCATCATGAGTTGCTTCTTTCTAAGTTACCTGTGTTCAAAACTCTAAAAATTTTGTCTAAAATTAAGAGACTATGGCTGATATTCATAGTCGGATCTTATTTCAAGACCGTCTTAATTCCAAGACCGGCTAATATGGTTATGCGATTGGTTCATGACATTTTAAGATTGAATTTAAGACGGACTTGAACAATATAAGAACCGACTATGAATAACGGCCTGTCACCATATGATGCATATAGTCATCGGTTTGATACCGATCGACATCGAATCGATGACTATCTGCATACTACATGGAGATAGTCCCTTAATTTTAGACTAAATTTTTGGAGTTTTGAACACAAGTACTAACTTAGAAAGAAGCAACTTGATGCCAAAACAATTTGATTGAAATCGGCTGATTTTCGATGTTGATAAGTTATCGGTTCGATAGCGAATCGATGACCGACATCAATTTTGTAAGATATATATATATATATATATATATATATATATATATATATATATATATCTTCCGTACGTCTGCTAACAATAAGTGTAACATATGTAGACAATACGAAACGTCTTCATCAATCAATGTTGTAGCACAGTGCGGAAGGTGATTGACTCAAGAGCCAGGGGTTTCAGGTTCAAATCCAGGGGTGGTAAGCAAATTTTCTAAGTACAATATAAATTTATTTAATTAAGCTTGCACCTTGCACGTAATCAAGATTTTCAGCAATAAAATAATGTTCAACAAAAGAAGTAAATTTTATTTTTTATTTTGTTTGTAGTATATCCAAAAAGTTGTAGTTATTTATAAAAATTTCTACATAAATTTATGAAAAATTACAAATATGGCCCAAATTGCGTACTTTTGACGTAAAAATTACGTAAAAATAGCGTAAAAAAGTTGTAATTATATTATAAAAAATTGTAGTTTTCGCATAATTTTTGCGTAAAAATTTGTAAAATTATTTCCACCAGGGTCGGGTCGTCTACCTGATGCAATAGAAACAGATCTCCTCAATATATCCACAAAGCAATCGTAATACCTCTCCAGGTCCGCCCTGAACAGCTCACAATGCGGAAGAAGAGAGGCCACAACATCGTTTTCTACCAGCGCCCCAAACTGCGACCAATCAGTCTTTTTGGTAGACAGTCTGTTAGTGATCTTTCTGTAAATTCGGGGGAAAACGTCAAAAGAAAAATATATAGGGAAATGATCGCTGTCCCATGTCTCTTCTAATTGCCGATAGGAAACTCTATCGATAATGCCCCCCGACCCGAACATGATATCCAGGTTGGAGTCACGCTGGCCGTGAGAGCCCTGGCGTGACATGGTATATGTATTTATGCATATAAGGTCCTCGTCGCCCATCACCTCATACAGCAGGTCACTCCTGTCGCTTGTAGTTAGGCAATTCCAGGCAACGTTGTGGGCATTCATGTCTCCCAATATAATTGAGTCATCATCATTTCCCTTGATCGTCTAAAAAACGGGCAAAAGGTCACGTCTCGACATAGGTTCTTTCGGATGTCTATAGATAGCAATTATGTTCAAATTTTTATTCAAGTTTTTGGTTCTCACGCCGATAACATCGTAACCCACCGGCAAAGGCCCCGAGATCAGAAGGACCTCAAAATCAAGGCAATCACAAAGGGAAATAGACACACCTCCACTACCAAGGCGGTTGCTGCTGTTAACTGTCTTATAATTGGAGAAAGAGACCCTATAGGGGCACGAGCATCTGGTCTCTGTCAAAACAACAATATCGTACCAAAACGTGCCTCGCGAGCTCATCTCTACTCGTCCGGTAACCCCGGCAACTCCACATAAGAAGGTTGAATTATACCACGGGGAGAGTCCTAGGCCTCCCATGCCTTACCGGAATCTTCTCTAAATCCTTGTTACTGATAATATCACTTCTCGCCGAAGCACAATCCGCTCCACCGCCATTCAATCCGTCCCGTCCATCAGGGTGTACAAGAGCACCAATTAAACTTCTCTTGCCTCCGGAAATCTCTGCAAAAGCTGCAGAATACTATGCAGTATTTCCCCCATTAAGTCACGTGCAGGATCCGAGAGGATCACGCGATCCTCCGAGTCCCTTATTCTGACAACCTGCGCCCAGGAGGCTCCATTATATGCCGCCCGAAGGGCAATGCCCCTCTTGTCCTTGGTTATCTGCCCAGCGTTATTGTCGAATTGAGCATAATAATTCCCAATGTGACTCGGAGACCTCGTTGAAGGTCTTCCAGATCTACGTGGTCGATTGTCCTCCGCTTCCATATGCCTTGAGCCAAATGCAGCAGGGAATCGCTTTACTTCACTCATACTGCGTTTACGCAAGCGTTACTTCTGTAGTAATTTGCGATAATTTCTTCACGTAAACGGGATTTTCCTTCGCGTAAACGAGATTTTGTAGTAACTTACGATAATTTACTCCGCGTAAACGAGTGAATTGCCGTAAGTTACTACAAAAGTAACGCTCGCGTAAACGTAGTATCAGTTCCGCAGCACTATTCTGCAGTTCTGTGCTTCTGGGTAACGCTGGCCATGACTTGGGTCCCCTAAAAATATCCTGAAGCCTCTCAGGGGTGTCACTCCCCTCTATCAACCTTGCTGTCCTATGGAATGAAATATTATTTTGAGCCATAATAATGTTAATATTCTTGTTTTTTTCAAACACTGATGGGTATCCTCTATACGAGGACTTATGGGGGCCCTTACAATTATAACAGCATACCGGTCTATCACAGTGCCCGTGGGATTTATCACCACAGACAATACACCGCGTTTCACTCTTATTTATTATATAGATATTTTCTACGCCACTGCTGATATCACCTCGCTGATTGGGTTGCTGCTCGCTGCTTGACGCTTGACGCGTCCTGTCTGAATCCAGCTTTATTACAAGCTATCTTAGAGTGACCAAATCTAAAACAATTATAACACTGGCGAGTGGGCGGCACATACAGTCTAACTTTCAATCCCACACCATTTCCAAAGATCTTAAGATCTCGTGTCTTGTCAGCCTTAATAGTTATTTGTGTAACAAGTGCGGGAAGTTGAGAATTGGACACGAGTGCGGAGTGGACGCACGAGCCGAAGGCGAGTGCGATCACCCGCACGAGTGTCCAATTCTCAACCCGCACGTGTTACACACCCTATTTTATATTACAAAGTGCGTGGGAAGTGGCCCATTGCGTGCGCGCCATCTGTGCGACGGATGGCCGATTCCGCACGCGCGAGAGATTTCTCACTCGAAGCCGTGCGGAAATGAGATATTCCCGCACGGGTTCGAGTAAGAAATTTCTCGCGTGGGGAATTGGCTATTTGTCGCACAGATGGCGCGCGCGGAATGGGCCACTTTCCACGCACGTGTGATATAAATGTAATAATAATATTGTCTGTGTTGATCGACTAGCATCAATTTCTGCTGCTCGGGGTCCCATCTTCGCCGAAGCATCCTATCTAATCTAAGTATACCAGATTTATCTTGAATCACATCCCACAAGGCCGGGATACTCGCGGGCCAGTCCGAGATAACCCCCTTACATATAACAGCACGTTGCTCCAGAAAAGCCGTGAGTTTCGGCTGATTACTATTTCCTATAGTGTCTAATGCAGAGTTAGCGTAAAAAAAATCCTTAAATTCTAATTCGGCTGAAAAATGATTAATCATTTCCAGCGTTGTCGGGCAGATATGCAATTCATTAAGAAGCATCCACATCTTAATACGATTCCTACCTTTTGTGATGGTGGTTTGGGTAGGGGGAAGGCGAATAGTAATCTTAGCGATTCCTTTATGGTCATCATCGTATCTCGCAAATCTTTGCACGTCATTATTATTACCAGGAACACATTTTCTCCACATGGTATCGCAAACAATATACATTTCTTTGTCCGACACCAGTGGAACGTTCACCTTATTTACGCATGGTGAAATCATGTCGTTCACGTGATTATCTACATGGCTGCGTGCTATCAGTAACCATAATGTTACCGCTGTTCAAGATCGTTTTGTTTATAAAAAGGTCACGACCTCCAGTTCCATCTAAATTCGCGGGAGTAACTTCCTCCGTCTCCATTTCAACAGAATCGGCAGTAGGAGCACCCCGCCCGCGTACAGCCTTTCCGCTCAGCGAATTATGCTGTTGAATTTCTCTGCATGATCGGCCCGCATCCAAGTCCGACATCCTTAATCTCTGTGAGAATTTATCAATTTCCAGCTTAGTCAAGTCGATGCGCTGTTTCTTACTCGAACTATTCGCCGAGTCATCGTCGGAGGACAGAGGGCTATCACGTGAGCGTCTCGTGGTCGAGTCCGCTGAATTCGTGGAATTTTTCTTTCCCCTGTCTACGGGTAGTATTATGCTCCCCCTCCGAGGGGGGGAGCAAAATTAATCAAAGATAATTAGCCCTCCCGAACAAGAACCTCGCTTTAACACCCCGCGGCCCGCAGCCCAGTATCAAAGGATCGGTACAAACTCGCGACAATCAACACCAGCCACAGACAAACACGTCCGCCTCGCACGGTGGCTCAAGCCGAATTCCTAAATATTCCTCCGTGGGGGGGATTTTTCAAGTGTTCTCGGGGGGAGCGTCCCAGTTGCGCAC